>APFE030536173.1:0-47353 GCA_000404065.3 Pinus taeda | reverse complement strand
AGGGGGGGGGGGGGGGGGGGGGGTTGGGGACTTCGAGTCCCCGTCGCTGGTCATCGCTGCCTAGGAGGGTGCGCAATTGCTCAGCTGCGGACATGCACAGTGCTAGCGTAGTGCAGTAGCACAAGGGGGTGCGAAAAAAATCTATATGAATATTTCTCTTCTGTGAGCTAATTAACTTCTTAGCTTGATGAACATTCAATAGATAAATATTATTCTTATCATTTGTGAATTAATGATATACGAGTTGTCACTTTTCATAAAGTGACATTGATTCCATTCTCATAAAATAGGGAGACCTCGTCTACATGTCTAGGCTACATAAAAGTACGTGAGAGTCATTAAAGAAGAAATCGAAAAATGTAACATTAACTTCTAAACCATCAATAAAATTTGTACTAGTAACCAATCTAAGCATATTTGTGTAGTAAATTTGAAGTATACATCCTTATTGACCATTTCCAAAGAGAAGGCATGAGGTGATTGGTGATCTTTATAACAATCTTACTTACTAGATCATCAATAATGAGGTTAACCACTGAGCTAAAATCTTGCAAATATTAAACGTTTTCTTCTTAATATGATTCAACTAAAATCTCACAAATATTAACTTTGTTATTCTTAATATGATTCTAAATTTGAAACAACTTTGTAATCTATTTGTCCTCTTTGTAATGAACGTTATTTATATTCACTTCCTTCAATGTTGATACATATATTTCTGATTACTACAACCAAGAATGCAATTTAAGTGATCACTTTAGATTCTTCATAGAGCTTGATATGAACCTTTGCTTCCACTTTAAGCATGTTTTGATAGTATTATATACTAATTTTTTTTTCTTTTAAATTCATGTTTTACTTCTCATAAGTTTAGAGTGACTCTAAAATTAGGTTCATATTTCTCTTAGGAGTGTTCATGACAATGAAATACTCTAGGAAATTTCGATTACTTGAATTCCCATCCTCTATATATTCTTTCATCTTCATTTAAGGGTCCTTCCTAGTTTCCGTATTTCATTTTAGTGGTATGTGGCTTGTAAACCTTTCTTATATCCATCTTCGAATATATAGCATAGAACTCTCAAGTAAACTTAGATTTTATAAATGGGGTATATATATATATATGCCACTCAACTCACCCAAATAAAACTATTCCAATACTACCAATATTTATAAACCATTTACTTTTGTATTTTGAGTTTATTTAATAAATAATTTGAGTTTATTTAATAAATAACCAACGCAATAACTAGATTTTTTACATTTTAGTACTGAGTTGTGCCGAGAATGGTCAATAATTTTATGAAAATTTCATTAATACTTATTTATTTTCTTTTTATTTTCCAATAACTGATGAAGCTCGAGGGCCAAGTGGTTGTTGGAAACTTGCCCTAAATGCTCAAATTCCAGTGGCCCAAGGAAATCGACTGTTATAAGATGTGTTTTGATATTAAGTATAGGATAGGCTTAGGCTAGGCAGTTTTACCGGTGATGAAGAGTTCGGTAAATATAATTAACGTCAACATCAGTCACCCTAAATGGAGACAGAGGGATGAACCCGAACAACCATCTACAATTTTTGATAATGTGCGTGTTGTGAGGTACCCTACGGTCGTAGCATTCAGTTCCGGTGTAGCAAGTCTACCTTCTTCAATCTGGAAATCTGCAGGAATATCAATACCAGTAGCATTATACAGAATTCAGATTAGGTGCAGCAAATGTTTCCTTCCACATTTTGGAGGAGAATATCAATTATAGTAGCCAGCGAACAACTTCCAAAACAGGATCCACAATTTGGGGGAGAATATCAATTATAGTTGCCAACAGACATCTTCCAAAACAGGATCCTTCCAAACGCACAGATCACAGGTTTGTCGTTCGAGATCACAGGTTGACAGTGAAAACAAGGAAATTAATTTTTAACTTTGATGCAGGCAGTCAAAGTAATTTCCTTCGCTAAAGTTCAGAAGAGGTTTCAGGTTTCTTCAAATGAAAGTAATGTTTATAAACATGAATCATGACACCTTGTAAACAAATATCAAATGTAGAAAACAAGAATCTCGTGAATTAAGTAAATGGAAGAAACTTTAGGTTTCAGTGTAAGTGCGTTCTGAACTTCATAACTGAGCTTATTACAAAGCCAAAGAGAAGCCGTGAAGATGGTATTAAAAAGCCTCAGCTGCTACTCAGGCCTTGCCAAAAAAATATACAAACAGAAGATAAATATACATAAGGATACAAATATATGGCAATCATTACATTTCATAAATATCCTAAATATATCCCCTTCCAAAGTATAATAATCAATATAATTCTTGGACATGAAATTTTTCACTGAAGCAATTGGGGTTGTTTTCCAATCACTAGATAAGCATTAGAGAGTCTAAAAAATAGTCTCTACTAGTGGCGGTTACTCTAGTGCTCTAGCTGGACCAGTACTTTAGTGTCTTTATTAGTATTTCATGTGGCTCTCTGCATATTCATGCATCCCCTAACATACTTCAGGATTGGTAAACTGCTTGCAACAGGAAATGACAACACACTTAATTTTCATAAGGACATGTGTATTAGTAGAAGCCCAACAGGATATTGTTTAATTTTATATGTCAAAGACAAAAGGAAAAATATATGTATTAATCTTGCATTCATAAAGAGCGAAAGCATGTGCAAAAGTTATTGATCGAAATTAAAAATTTCCTGATGCATCACATTGGAAAGCAAAGCATACAAACAGGCATAAATATATTTTGGAAAGAATGGATGAATCTACTTGATAGTAATCCCAATATTCAAATTAAAAAACATTTCGTAAGGAAAAAAAGTATTGAACACATTTGACACATCCATGATGACGGTGGACTCTTAATAAGCAAACAAAGTGGCAATCATAGATTACATGGTTGAAGAAAAAATTTAGAGAACATATAAAAATTTTGCGCCAAAACTAGAAAACTAAAACCATTAAGTTGAACAGGAATTCATGGATTGAGCTATACACCTCAGCGGTTCACTTTTTTTGAGAAATGCTGCATTTTTATGTTCAAACGGCCAGCTCCTTCTCAAAAATCTATTTGACTTCTTTAGCATTGGATCATGCCCATCGTTTTCACTGACAGGTTGGTTCTTTTTTCCCGGCAATTGTTGATATTTCCTTTTCCTGGAAAATTGTTGTCTAGTCCGTCTGTTGTGTTAAATCTATTGTCAGTGCTAATGGAATTAGCGATGTTGTCAATAGCTTTCAGAGGTCTTTTGTTGGGCAGCTAATGGAGCTGCCACATTCAAGAACTTTGCTTTGATATGACATTTCATCTAGAAAAGAATTAGCAGTGTTTAGGTTTGATGACTTAATAAAGTTGTCTTTGATATAAGCAACAAAAATTGTTTCTCCCCAACCAGGAGGTAAAGGGAGATCCCTTCCGGATCCTCTCCCTTGATTTGCACTATTTTGTCAGGAGCATTTTTCTCGCTGGGATATGAATCAACCTTTTTCTTCGCATCATAGTGCACATTTGGTTTCCTACTCTAGCTCCTCCTCGTAGAAGGATATTTTGAAATGAGAGAAGGTAAATACTGGAGGGTTGAGGCAACGTGTTGCTTAGGGTATAGTGGAATATTGTGAGTGACATGAGACGGTTCAGAACATAATGACCTTCTACGTAAACAAACTGGCTGTCTTGCAGATGTAACATGTTTGTGCTTGCTTTTGAAGGCGGAAGAGAACATGGGAAATTTATAGGGTGAGACACCTTTAGGAATATTGTTTTTTAGGGAGAAAAGACCTTGGTATATTCGGGGGATAAGGTATGTTTAGGAGTTTTGTTTTTCAAGGGAGAAAACATTTTGGGGAATTTGGAGGATGTAACATTTTTCAGATTCTTTTTTCTAAAAGAGATAAGAATTTGTAAAATTAAGAATTCTTCTGATTCGTAGAAGACTAAGGGGTATTTCCAGAAGGATTGGAAGCAACAAAAATTGTAACCCTAGGAGAATTTTGAATTGTTTTAACCAGTTTTATAATCAGCACTTTCGGCTAAAGGGAAAGTTTCTATATCTTTGGAGCGTTTAGGTTGAATAGAGGCTCATGAGTATCTATCTCTTGAGGAACTCATCCTTTTTACCTTCACAGAGAAGAAGATGTCTAAAATTTGGTGTATTGAATCTTTTTAGAGAAGACATTGCTTTCCTCCTTTCCATCGAGGTAGCCTTAGAAGTTGTGCATTTGGTCTTTTATCAAGGTCTTGCAAATTATTAGAGAATTAGAATGTGAGGAAACAAAAGTTGGATTGGGAAACATGGTTACCTTATTGGACCTATGATGTGTATTTTATGGTTTCTTTGCTAGTGTAATATAGTCAACTTTTACCAAAAGCTTTGGAGTAACACCTATTTATGTTATTGAAGGGTAATTTTTAATCTATGTTTTATTGGTTAGTGGTTAATTTATTATGAGAACATCATTTTTGAAGGGAAAAATTTGATGGGAAATATAAAGATCTAAAACATAAAAATAAAAAATTGTATGACTTGTAAAAAGAAATCCAAATTCCAACCCTAACGAAATTGTTTCAATTGTGGGTCCATAGAGTTTAATTTTAATAGGATTTGTGGGAATGATTGATTTTGGGTCACAAAGTTACAGAGTTTTTAGTTATCTATATCATTACCTTTTATTTTTCACCGATCACTGTTAAAAAGTGATGTTTGAATTAATAAAAAACATCCACTCATCATCTCTAAGAAAGAGTCTGAACCAGGAGAGTCTGGCTTTGCCTAATGCTCTACATTGTCCATATGCATCACACATTCTATAGTGATCATAGTTTCATGGAAGTTAGAAATGTACCCTAGAAAATACAAACTAATTCCTATCCTGAGGTACCGTGAACCAGTTCACTATTCTAGGATATTCTCCATTATCTCTAACACTCCCCCTTAATGGAGAAGGGGTTCACAAATATGCCTAACATCTCTCTAAACATTTCAAGCTTAATTTTTCCAATAGGCTTAGTGAAAATGTGTGCAACATTAACAGATGTATTGCAATATACCAGATGGATTTATTTTGATTGCACTTTCGCCCTCACAAAGTGGAATTGTGTATAGATGTGTTTAGTGTTTTAGTGAAACACCGGATGATTAGTAAGTTTGATTGAACTCTCATTGTCGCAGCTGATTGTTGTTGTATTTTTATGTTCTTCCCTGACATCCTGGAGAAGTCTCCACAACCAAACTACCTCACATGTCATCGTGCACATGGCTTGATACTTTGCTTCCGCTGAAGACAAAGAAAGTGTGTTTTGTTTTTGTTGCTTCATGTAATCATCCCGGGTCCAATGCTGAATGCATAGCATGTTATGGATCTACAGCCATCTACATTTCCAACCTAGTCTGAATCTACAAATCCTATCAGTCTAACATCAGAGGAATCAGTATAAATAATGCCATAGTCTATAGTACCTTTTAAATACCTCAAAACACATTTCGTTGCATTCTAATGACTCTCAAGTGGCTTGGACATGTATTGACTTAGCACATTGACTGCATAAGCCAAACCTAGTCTAGTAGTGGTTAGGTAGATTAGGCTCCCAACCAACTGTCTATAAAATGTCGCAACTACCTCTTTAGAGCCATCCTCACTATGAATTTTAATGTTCTGTTGTAATGGTTCTATTGCAACCTTACACTGATCCATTCTGAATCTTTCTAATAGACCTTTGACTTTCTTACACTGGGACAGAAAAGTTTGTCCTAAATCTCTCCAGGTCTCAAGACCCAAACACTATCTTAATTCACCAAGGTCTTTCATTTCGAACACCTGTGACATTTGTTGCTTGATTTCTTTTATTAGAGCAATAACATCACCTGTAATAATTAAATCATCTACATACAAAGAAATCAACACTATGCGCCCCTGTTCATCTTTCATGGTATACAGATTAGGGTCGTTTTTACTTCTGTTGTAGCCAAGTTGCAGAAAAAATGAATCAATCTTTTCATACGAGGACCTCGGTGCTTGCTTTAATCCATAAATAGTTTTCTTTAATATATAGAATAAATTTTCCTTCCCTTTCTGGACAAACCCCTCAAGTTTCTCTAAATAAACCTCCTCTTTAACTTCTCCATCTAAAAATGTAGACTTTACATCTAGTTCATGAATCACTCAATGTTTCTTAGTAGCTAAGGCAATCAACATTCTGATGGTATTTAATTTAGCTACGGGGGGCAAAGGTTTCTTCATAGTCAATGCCTTCTTTTTGTGAATACCTCTATGCTACCAATATAGCTTTTAATTTATCTATGATTCCATCTGCATTAATCTTGGGTTTATACAACCATTTACAACCTATGGTTTGTTTCCCTTTAGAAAGTTCAACCAGCTCCCAAGTGTTGTTCGTGATTATAGATTCATATTCCTGTTCCATAGCTATTTTCCATTTACTACATTCATTTGCTTCCTTATAACTAGAAGGTTCAACAACATTCATCATACTAGTTATAAAAGCATTTTCCCTATAACTTGTTGGCAACTGAGCTTTCCTACCTGATCTACTGAGTGGTGGGGTAGCTTCAAACCTTGGTTGATCATCATTTTATGGACTTGGCTTTGATATCTACATCATCTTCTTTTCCTTCCTGCTTCTGTTATTACTATTGTTGTTGCTGCATCTATTGCTGCTCATTTTCGACCTGATTCATCACTTCCTTCTTCCACCAAGAACAACATATCACATTCCGCTTCGCACTTATCAGATTCTTCATGATCCTACTAATGGAATATGACATCACTACTAACAAAAATCTTGTGAGTAGAGGGATTAAATAATATATAAGCTTTATATTGTGAACAATACCCTATAAAGGTACATGTGATGGCTTTTGAATCTAGTTTTCTTCTGTATTCCTTTGGAATATGGGAAAATACTTTAGACCCAAACACTCATAGATGTTTTACTGTAGGCTTAAATCTATATAATGCTTCATAAAGAGTTTTGAACTCAAGACTCTTTGTAGGACTCCTATTTTTCATATAAGCTATAGTATTCAATGCTTCAGCCCGAAAACCATTCAAAAGATCCTTACCTTTTAACATGCTCCTAACACATCCCCCCAATATCCTGTTCTTTCTTTCTGTTACTCCCTTCTACTGAGGAGTATGGCGTACTGTGAATTGTTGTAATATCCCATGGTCTTTACAATACTTGATAAGTTGATCCTTCCTGTGTTATCTCCCTTGATCGGAGCGGAGAATTTTTATATTCTTCATTGTTTGCTTTTCAATCATTTTTTTGAACTACTTAAAGTATTCAAATGTGTGACTTTTCTTAGTTAAAAAATATACCCAAAAAAACTTTGTGCAGTCATCAATAAATAGTAAAAGATACAGTGCACCTCCTAATGACTTTGTTTGCATGGGTCCACAAATATCTGTGTGCACTAATTCAAGTATGTCTCTCTGTTTCTTTTCTACTTGAATAAGGAATTCTTCTCTATGCATCTTTCCTAATGTACAAGCATCAAAATCATTATGCACTTGTTTTAACATAGGAAGATCTCCTACGATTTCCTTTTTCTGAAGTAACAACAAATCATTGTATTTGATAAGACCAAATCTCTTATGCCACAACTCTTCTGTAGTCAAACTCCTTGCTATCAATGCTCGAATTGGTGCTGGTCTTACATCCAATTTGTATAGACCTCCTGTTCGAATTCCTATAGCAGTAGTCTTCATGCCATCTAACAGATCTTTAATATAATAGTTAGATTTAAAAAATTCAAAATTTAAGATCTTGATATGTAATCATGGATACAGAAATCAAGTTCTTTGTTACACCAGGCACATACATGACATTATGAATTTGTCATACAATACCATTAGGTAAAATGACAGAAATTTTTCCACACCCTTTGATATGATGACTTCTATCATCACTTAGGTAGATTTGTGCTCAGTCATTGATTTCTTTAAAATATTTGAACCATTGTTTGTTTCCTGTCATATGTGTTAACACTCCCGAATCTACATACTAGATGTCTGCATCAACATTCTCATCGAAGTCTGCCATGAACAATATGAAGTTCTACTCATGATTATCATTGAGAAGATGACCCGCATGTCATTTCTGCTTCTGATGTTGTTCATGATATATCTTCCTCCTATACTCCTCAGCGATATGACCAAGTTTTTAGAAATAAAAACATTTAATTTCAGAGTTTTTTCTATTCGGATGCATACCTTGAGTCTGATTTAGTCTTTTCTATGAGTTTCCTCCGTTTTGTTGTTGTGGATTTCCTTTTCCTTTGAATAAGTTATTCTTTGCCATCAATGCAAGATCTACACTCTAGGGCTTTAGAGTCGATCTTCTTTCTTCTTCTTGCATTAATATTCTTGTTAGTTCTTCAAACTCTGGGATTTTCTCTCTCGCATTTATCCCAGTGACAAACATTTGGTAGTCATTGGTCACACCATTCATGGTAATTGTTACTAGATCTATATCTGCAACTTTTTCACCAATGTCTGAAAATTTTTTCTTTAGATCTTTGATCTTTCTATGAAAGGAGCAACAGTTTCATTTTCCTCCATCTTCAGGGATAAGATATTACTCTTCAGGAACAGAAGATGATTTGTTTTCCTGATCTCATACAAATACTTCAAAATTCCCCACATTTCACTTGCTTATTTACATTCTCTCATATGTGGTATGATGCAGTCTTTCACTGACATCTTTAGAAACGTCCTTGCTTTACCTTCTCGCTTCTCCCAATGTGGGATTGATGTTGATCTAGTTGCTGGCTTCTGGTCATCCCCATTTGCAATCGTCTGCATGCTAGTAGAGTCTGCATCTTCAATTTCCAATTGGCATAATTGGAGCCAACGAGCTTGTTATCCTCATTCAAGTATGCTTCAATCATTTGATTATTCATGTTGGTTATTAAAAAAATTGACAGGTAAAAAAAAATATATGTTACATTTACCCTAGATCTTTATGAAAGACAGTGTTTTTGATAAATGATCTCCAATACTATTTCATCCCGTAGTGCACCTGAAAACCATGATGGCTTCCTTCACGGTCTCTACCACGACCTCCACCACGACATCCTCTCGGCAGACCTCAGCCTCCACGCAGCCATTTCTCGGCAGCCACCGTCAAGGCGCAACCCCCTTTTTTGTTCGCATAGTCAGCGTGATTTAACACAACGGATTCGTGATGGCCAACACGATTTTACAACATAGATTTGTGATGGTCGGCAAAATAAAAAAATGTGCAAGTCTCACAGCGGGATCAACAAGATTTTTCCCTCAAAAAACAAGATGATTTCTCCTCAGTTGCGCCTTTCGAATACTTCACTGAGTGAACAGGTCTATCAACCTCGACACTTTGATACCATGTTAAAAAGTGATGTTTGAATTATTAAAAAAGCATCCACTGGTCAGCTCTAAGAAAGAGAGTCTGAACCAGGAGAGTCTGGCTCTGCAAAACGCTCTACATTGTCCATGTACATCACACATTATATAGTAATCATAATTTTAGGGAGGTTAGAACCGTATCCTAGAAAATAGAAACCAATTCCTATCGTGAGGTACCATGAACAAATTCACTATTCTAGGATATTATCCATTACCTATAACAACCACAATCATTCAAACACCTGAAATCACAATAATCCAGTCATTGTAAGACCATATGGAGGGGGAAATGTCTGTAAAAGGAGTGAAGCATCGAATCCAAAACATGTGTGGAATCATTACAGGTAAAGGCTCACCACTGATGACATTATAGAATTGAAAGCACTGATCATGTTGTTGTGAAAAATGAGGTGTCAACATGGGGCAACATCACTGAGTTCCTAGATAGCAACCAGGATGACATAGAAATAGAAATCACAAATGACCAAAGGTAAATAATATCTAAAAAAAGGTAAATACAATATAATAAACACTTAGATACCATAAAGCACTCATAGATATTAGATAGTGAGAAGCACATAACACTTGGATACTTATTGTGAACCTATATTCTTATTTTCATTATATTGGGCACGTTATATTGTAATCCTTTATATTCAAAATGCTTTGATTTTCAATTCATTGTAAAAAAATTTAAAAATATTTTATGAAGTTTACTCAAGTTTTTGAAAAAAATAATTATTAAACTAAATATTTTGAATATTAAAAATAAGTTTTTAAACTCTTTTAAATTTTTTATTTCTATTTTATATTGACTCATATAGATGAAATAAATAGAAATTTGTGAGAAATAAAAATTATATAATATATATATAATATATATATATATATATATATATTATATTATATATATATATATATATATATTACACCAATTGTTATAGCAGACACATCAAATCCTAATATTTATGAAAAGAGTACACACACCAAACCTCATAAAATAAAAAATAAAAAATCAAACAATTGTTATAATAGTAGAGACATCAAATCTAAATATTTATGAAAATAGCACACACACCAAATCTCAGAAAATTAAAAATCAAAAATAAAAAAAATTATATTTACCACCAAGTGTCATAAAAGTACACACATCAAATCTCAATATTTATGAAAAGAGTACACACATCAAATCTCATAAAATAAAAAATAAAAAAATTCATAAAAATTATATTTACCACCAAGTGCCATAATAGTACACACATCAAATCTCAATATTTATGAAAATCTATTTCTAAGTGTGTCAATTGGGTCTTGAGTATGCCCTAAAGCTCCTTCTACTTGGCCCCTAAAGTTGCTTATGCTTGGCTAAGAGCTTGTCTTCCGGAGACATAAGGAAACATGTTAATGGCATAAGACCTTGAGGCATATCGTAGGAGTGCATGTCTGCCCCCTTCTGGACCACAACGGGTTATTCCAAGTGGTGTGGTTTTCCTTGAATAATGGTGATGAGTCAACCTGCATTCATGATTAGCAGCTAGAGATGGTTGTCCACATTGCTCGTTTGACAATTGATTTATGATAGGTTTTGCCACTTGTGAAAAAAAATGTGTGTCAAACATATATTCTTTTGATATTTTAAATGTGAAAATACTTGATATATAGACTTAATTTTATATATAATATTAACATATATGATATACTTAATATTAAAAACATTTAAAATTACTACGTCAATACTTAAATAAAACATTCTTAAGTTATAATGGGAATTTTTAACAAAATTCCTTTTAAGCCTTACCACTAGGACTCCAACACTATCGCAACAACTACAAAAATATACAACAAAAACATTTGTGGTATTCTATTACTTCCTATATCAATATAGAGATATTTTTGAAACATGGAGTCTAAGTTCTTTTTCTAAAACTCTTGCTGCGTTTTGAGTTCCTTCCTACGTTAATACAACTTTTTAAGCTAGAATGATCAACATTTGAGTTGAGTTATATATATATATATATATATATATATATATATATATATAATATATATATATATATATATATATATATATATATATGAAAACATCATTACAATTGTTTTTACATTCATAAATTAATTTCTAACTAGAATTGATATTATAGTCTGAATTTTACATGTATTTCCTATCTATTTTGTTAGTAATTTAAAAGTCTCCTCATACTTATAAATATTTTTCTATTGTTTCTTCATAAAAATATCAAATGCCTAAAACTTAATTATTTCTTTACTAATGACATATTTCACAATAATATAATGTATTGATAAGAAACAACGTCGTCCCCTCCATTACAAATATTTATAACTCTTTGGTATGCCCCTAATCAACATGCATTTTTATAATTAATTATGTGTTCCTTTAATATTATGTAATGCTTTTCTTTCAAACAATTTTATCTACCTTTAATAGCTAGCTTGATTTTATAGGCAACTTGTGTAGGAGTCATATATGGCCTTGAAATATTAAGTTGTCAAAGAATTCAAGGTAAAGAGTTATATGCATTTGTAGATGCATTAGTTATTTAAGAATACAAACAACAAGAAAAAGCCAATTGATGCCATTAGTTGTGGAAATTTTTGTTATAAATGATTTTAATGCAAAAAAGAAATTTCATTGTTTTAAGTAAACACTTATTGAATCTTAACTTTATGAATTCAACTATAAAAATATGCTGCTTCAATTTTTTTAACAATTTTATTTGTTTTAATATTTTAAAAATTTATTTAATACTCTAAAGTAGAAACCTAAATTCAAAAGTTGAGAAGATCTAAACTATTATAATGTCACTGCAGATGGAACCCTGCAAATCACAAGTTTTAATACTTAAATTAAAAAAAAAAAAAATATTATGCATGGGCATGCGATGAATTTTTATCTTATATACAATAAATTTTGTTATCAATTATCTTTTACATAAGACGTAGGTGCTAAGAATGAATGCTACTACATACTACACTTGTTCTTATTTTGTTCCAAGTTTTCTATTTCATCATAGATTCGTCTTTCATTAAAATACTCTCATTTACGTATGTTAGTCATATGTTCCACATTGTAAATTGAAATTATCCATTTGAAACTAAATTTTACATAGAATATTTTTTAAGTATTACTATAGGTCATCATCCCCCTATTACTTTCTAATCCCAAAGGTTGAAATACAAGAATGTTACTTAAACATACTCCAAAAAAAATCTCCAGACTTTATTCAAAAAAACCAAAGATATCCATATGTAGTATATTGGAAAAAAAATATTGCATATGGTACATAATAACCAAATAAATTCATATTTAATACTTCTCGAGAGTAGGAAAGTACCATTTTCATAAGCATAATACTATATTAAACCTGGGGATGAACTACATCCTTGTTTAGACAGAAGATTAGCAACATGGTTTTGTTTATGGAAAATGTGATTGATGGATATCCTCTTAAATGTCTCTATGAATGACTTTGTCTTGTCCATCTAGTTGTGAAGCTCAAGAGTTCAAAAAGTTTTAAGCATTTTGATACTGTCAATGATCAATTTAGAGTCTTCAGAGAAAAGCAAGAAGTTTTTAATTGTTATTTGTCCCCTTGACACTCTATCATTTAAAATGGTAGAAATCACTTGGTATAATAAATATATACACCCCATTGCCACATATCTCTGACATACATTCCCTGTCCAAGAAACTAACTCTGAAATTATTGCAAAATGTTGTGATCTTAAGACATGTCACCATAATATATAGAATTGAGCTATCAAAAATTTGAGCATTCCATGTTCTCCATAATCCCCATGTAACATATAAATGAAACACCTTTTATTCCTTATATTCCTTGAACCACTTTTGAAGGCACATGCCTATTGATGACCTTTCCACTCAGCTCACAAATTAAATAGTTGGAACACCCATATCTAGACAAATACCAGATAAGGACATTGAATAAATAGGTGATTCAAATTTTCTTCACACTTGCAATAGGACACATCTACTAGGAGGATGGATTCCTCTTTTATACAAATTTTGCCAAGTAAGAATCCTATTTTGAACAACCAAATAATTAAAACATACGAATTTAAGAGTGATATTCCATTTTGAAACTTGTTGAAACCACATATGACTCACTCTAACTCTACAATCCTAGGAAAATGTTGAATACACCTTTTTCACTATAAGATGACCTTTCTTGAAATTGTCTTTCCATGATAACTCATCCACCTTAGGTGTCAATGTGACACTAGCTAAGGGAAAATGAAAAATGTATCCATCCTACTCCTCTACTATTGATCTTGAAAGGCTTATATCTGCATATTTCTTCTAGAAACACAAATATGAGGAAAGACCTCTTATCCACATATATACCTTTCAGAAAGAAAATGCCAAAGGAATGGATTTGTGCTAGTGAAAGATAAGATTGAGAATGAATATGACGCATCTCTTTGACCGCTTCCAAATAGGTTTACATAATGGACCCTGATCCCACCTCCAAGTGTAGAGTATCAAAGGCCCATTTCTTAGTTTGCATCATACTTCTCCAATTGAAAGAGGCCTCCTTCTTCTCTAGATCCCCCCAATTTATCCAATCTATCAAATGTTTTCCCTTAATATATTTGTTTGTAATAATCCTTTGCCAAATACTAGAATCATTGAATGCCCTCCATAAAATCTTAGTTAACAAATCTTTGTTAAATCTTTCCAATTCAATGATATCCCAACCTCCTAAAGACACTTGACAAGCCAGATCCTCGATACGAACCAAATGAATTTTTCTTGTGTTACTTGCTCCAACCCACAAGAATTTGGCCACAATAGAGGAATTTTTATGAATGGTCCCTTGACGAATATTATAGATATGCATCTAGTATATGGAAATGAGCTAGTGAAATGATCTAATCATAACCATTCAGCCCCCTCATGATAGCTATATATGTGTCCAAATAGATAATCTCTTTTTGAATTTCTCAACAATCCAATCCAAATATTTAGTCTCGTAACAATTTGTCGTGATATGGGAACCCAAATATCAAAAACCTCGACCAATATGCCTTGACTAAATATTAAAGATATTGTTTAACTCGATCACCTTTGAATCCTCTTGATCACATGTTATTAGGAAAACCTTCTCTTTAGTCATAAAGTAATCTAGATGCTTCTCCAAATGTTTATAGAATATAAAATAGGTGAACCATTCACCTATGGATTATTTTCCCATGAGAAGAGTGTTGTCAATGGACATCAAGTGGGAAAGGATAATGTTCCCTGATAATATGCATCCAAAAATTTTTCCCTTTTTATGTCCCACCTTGATCCTCTTATTTAATTCGTTAATAAAAATTAGGAATATGAAAGGAGATAATGCACAACCCTGTTGAAGGCCTCTTGATGCCTTGAAGAAAACTATTAGAATACCATTAATAATTACAAAAAAAATCATTGAAATGATGCATGCCATGATCCAATCCCCCCATCCAAACATCAAACCCAATCTTGTGAAGGATCATCTTGATGAGTTCCCATTCCACACAATCGTAGGCTTTAATAAGGTTGATCTTAATTAAGAAATCATTGATCTTCCAGGATTTTTGGAATGTACACATTCTTCTGTGGTTGTTACCACATCATGGATCTATCTTTGTTAAAGGAAGCCAAATCATTCATAAGTAATATGCTTGGATAACACATGTTTGATATTATTGACAATCACCTTAGAAATTATCTTGTAAATTATATTGCATAGAAAGATAGGGAGATATTCAACAAAATTTGATGGGCATAAAACCTTTCGAATTAGAGTGATAAAAGTAGCTTTAATAGAACCCATTTCGTTAAATCCAAAAAAGTAAATCTATGAAAATTTATCTTGTATTTGAAAAATTCATCTTCATTTTGAGAGGGCCATGGTTTCAAGGGAACACCTAGTAGAGAAAGGACCAATCAAAATTCAATTGAATTTTGAAAGAGAGGCATTTTGAACTAGATAGAAACAAAATTAAGCTTTGAAAAGGGAGGGGTAGCACAACCACACAAGGTCCACATCAAAGATGAAGTGCCATGACATCAAGGGTAATTCATAATAATTACAATAGACAATGGCATATACCATTTATGAAATCATATAGAACCTTTTTCAAGAAATAAGATTTCCCATTTGTTATGAAATTTTGATAGATATTATGTGAGCATCAAAAAGTGTAGAATGTAATGAAAGTATTAAAGTGGCTTCCTACATAATAATTCATATAAATAACTCGGAAAAGTCCCTATAGGGGTTTTCTATTGCACATACCTCAATTCTTCTGTAGTTAACTAGCTCTTTGGTCAATTTCTTCAATAATTTATTTAAAAGGTCATCTGATCCATTTGCAGGTATTAACCATGTATAATTAATTACTTAAAACATATTATTAATTAAAAAAGGTAAAATGGAAAACAAAAACATTAATAGAGAAATTTAATCGTGGAATATTAGACAAGTAAAGCTTGCAAAATTCTTAATATATATCCTTTTGTAAATTATTACAGTACAATATATTTCCCGTGAAATTCTTAAACCACCATTCCATTTACCTTGTATTGGGACAAACTAATCTTGCCTCTAGAATGGATATTATGATCTATGTGATGCTTATTTATGATATTATAGGTTCAATCTAGTTGTAATGGTTCTACAACATTCATATGCTCATTTTTGGATCGTGTGCGTCCTTATGACTTGTCATCAAGAGAGAAGGAATAATATATTTTTTTTCCTGGGCTAATTTTCCATGGATATTATGGTCCTTCGTGAGGTAATAAATTATGGATGAGTAGACAAGGAACATTAATGTTTCTAGTCTCTTGGATAACCTAAATGGTAAAATGCTTGTTAAAGACTCTTAGTAGTTCTTAGTTAAGAACCCGATATGTTGTAGATAGACCATAATAATTCAATATAGAGAATATAAGATATAATAATGGTGTGGATATGATATGAGAGAAAAGTAGTTGACTATAAAGTGGGGATTCAAAGCAAAGAGTCCTCATAGAACATCTGGGGAAGAGTGACTCCATATTTCACTGAAGGAATATTGAAGTGGTAAAAGTTCTATTGAAAGGCTTGTTGTAGACTTGTTTGGCCTTAAATGTTTGTGTTTGGACT
The DNA here is from genome assembly GCA_000404065.3 of Pinus taeda. Lineage (NCBI taxonomy): Eukaryota > Viridiplantae > Streptophyta > Pinopsida > Pinales > Pinaceae > Pinus > Pinus taeda. Next base: position 30,787 of record APFE030536173.1, on the reverse strand, counting down.
TTACTAGGATAGCTAAGGGATTGAAACACTATGAGATATTATCCCTAACTAATTTCTAAATAGTTGAAGTATTTCTCTAGCTTGGGAGAGAAGGTCTAAATACTTGAGCTAGATTTTAGAAAAATACATATTTTCACAAGAATTTTCTAGATTTGTAAGAAAATTGATAATTTTTACTAAATTATCTCTCTTGATCAACAGAAAAAATAAAAATGTATCTTAATCTCTTAAAAAGAAACACATATTTATAGATCATTCTCTATGACCTTGAGATCTATACATTTTAACTACGAATTTAGGTTAATTTTAGCTCTAGAGTTATAAATAGTCAAAATAGTTCTAAATTAAGATAATAATATTTCTCTCATATCAATAATTATATCAGTAAATTAACCTGAATTAATGCATAAATAATTTCATTTCAATATTCAATTTGAAACTTATGAATTAAGCTGCGACGAATATTTCCCTAAAAACCCACAAAATCTACATATTGAGAATCCAAAAAATCTGAATATATGAACATCTAAGTTTCAATATCTATAATTTGTCCACTAATCTGGATTATAATGGGGGATGAGGGTGAATCAAGAGAAATGAATTTTCTTCTAGTACAAACCTTCGTTGAAAATACTTGACAACCAAATCAAATGTTGGGCCACAATAATATGTCTAATGACCATCCAAGTGAACAAAATGTCCACAATTGTGCTTCCAACATATTATGAAAAAATAGTGTTAATAAACATCCGATGTATGATTCAACTAAACAATAAATAATGAAACGTTTTCAATATTATCTAGTTATTGTTCTTGATAAAAGATTGAGTCTAATAGTCATCATTAATATTCCGCTTTTCCTTGTTGAAAGGAGAGAAGTATGTTGAAAGAATCCAAGCCTGAGCTTTGGGGTATCCTTTCCTTCAACAATTATTCTGTCGTTATAATTGGTATTTTTGGTTAACCACTTTCACTTGATATTATGCATCTAATGGTTTTAGTTAACGAGTAACATCTATATCATCAACATCATTAACTCTTCCATCAAATTGTTTAATATTTTAATATTCTCCATTTAAATTTTGATAAGAAATACAATACTCAAAAGATAAATTGATCTAGAGTAGTTTTGAATATAAAATCTAATTAATTTTTATATCCTAAGCCATATAATTTATATTGAATCTCAATTCTAACAAAGTTTGACAATGATTTTAGAAATGAGCCTTCATATTATATTGACATTCTCTTAAACTCTAGTGAAAGCTTATTCAATTCTCTCCAAGTTTGACAATGATTTTAGAAATAATATTTCACACTAAATTTAGTGACATTATATTAAGTCATGTAAGTTGAAATGAAAAATGAATTTTACGTTCACTTATACTAAATTTTGTCCTCACTTTGTGCTTTTTCTTATGACTCATCTTCAAACAAGGCTTAGCTTCACCAATTAATTGTTAATGAATAATTCCATCTCAAAACTAATTAATAAGTCATTAACCATATCATTTGTTTCATTTATATTGATCACTTTCATTAGATGAATTGTTTCACAATTAACATCAACTATTTGGATTAGGCTATTCGTATCACTAATTTCCTCAACCATGTGCTCAATTACATTGGTTAGCAATTGTTATTCATTTTCAATTAATTTTAGTACATGAGATAGGGAGCACTAAAATTTCACATTATATCTCTATCAAGCAATTACCAAAATGAAAATATAAGAGACAAAAGGACGCCAAATGTAGGAACCATGCCAGGGAAAAACCCCACTACTTGGGGAAATCCCAAGCAATCTCCGTCTTATAGAATTAGATCAAATATGTGACTTCTAAAGGCCTAATGGATAAGTCAAACCACCTTCTAGCTACAAGCCTTCTCAAGTCAACAAAAGAGATTTCACTTCCTTACTACAATTTCCAAGCCTTTGAGATACCAATGCAATTCACATTCCTTTATAATACATTTGTGATACTCATAATACAATTGCAACTTTGACTATAGATTTAATTGAAATTTCAAGTCACTGTAATTGGACTACAACTTTGAATCATTTCCACAACTTTGGATCATTGCAACTTCACAATAATTTTGGATCATTGCAATGTGATTACAACTTTGGATATCTTTCATAGCTTTAGGTCACTACAACTTATCTTTAATTTCATATCACTAATATTTGACTACAAATTCATATCACTAAACCCTTCGCATGAAAGTTTGGATTTTGTAACACCCTCCTCCCACATCTACTTAAGTAACCGACCAACTGGGGTAAACATGTGACGAGAAGTTACTTATGATATGATTCGACCTCCTAAGTCACGTTAACGAAGTGGAACCGATGGAAACACACATTACAAACCTTCAACATTAGTATTAGGACCCCCTAGGTACCATCCCAAACTTTATGCTAACCAAGCCCTGGTTCCCATTGACTTTTAAACCTATTGAACATGTGGATGCTCCCATTCTATGGGCATTTCAATGTCCAGAAAGCTTTTGATGCTCCCATAATATTGCATCCATGCATCTAGGGACTATTTCTAACAGACATGTGTCAGAGTCCAAGGAATTTAAGGCACTTTTCAAGCCCAGAATTACAACCACTACCCAAAACTTGTTGCAACTTCTAGAATCCATTAAACACATGATGACAAAACTAATAAACCAAAAATTAACTTTAGGACTAGGCCTAACCATCCCCAAATGGGGCTGACATTGTATCAAAAACTTGGCTTGAATTAAACCTACAAGTGTAAACAATAGATTTAAGCATAGGGGTCTCATACTTATATGAGAATCATTTTGAAACATTGATGCCTCAACACATTAGTTTTAGCTTCATTCATTAGGCCATAGATACATCGTTGATTCATATACAAGTAAAACCATAATGAGATCCATAAATATCTACTCTCATAATACATGATCATAACCAACATAATAGCAACAAAAATACCAAGGAAACAACAACCATATAATCCACATGTAAATGAGTATAATAATCGTGAAATAAAAAGGAGAAATAAATTTATATTAATAATGAAAAATCCAACCTGGTATGGGACTACCATGTTCCACCTGAACATATACATGGATCAACCAAATCTCTCTTCAACTATTCACCCTATGCCATATTCTAAGCATGAATTTGGGATCTCATAAACCACATCAATCAAAGTTTTCTAGAGATTCGAGAGGCCAAACCACCTCAAACCATCAAACATTGACTCCACCTCATAGTCGGACATCACAAACCATCATCATATTAGTCTCTACCTAAGCATTCCAGGGCTCCAGAGATTTTGTTCAAACACGGCTTCTATGATTAGTAACTCAATCCACAGGTACTATAGGGCTCTAGAGAGTTTGTTCAACCAAGGCTCCAGGACTTAGTAACTCAACCCACAACTGCTATCAGGCTTCAGAGCATTTTTCCAACCTAGGCTCTAGGACTAGTAACTCAACCCACCAACAAATCTAGAGCAATTGTCCAACCAAGGCTCGAGGACTAATAACTCAACCCAAGTTGTTACATGGCTCCAGATTTTTTGTCCAACCAAGGCTCTAGGAACTAGTAACTCAACCCAAGCTAAAGGAAACATGAGATCCAACCAAAACAAAACAAGGAAATAAATCTGCAATCAACATGGATATCTAGGAAATGTTAAGGCTAGGAAAATCCACTGTCAATCGAGGCAATCCTCCATGCTAGTCACGTATCATGACCAATAAACCACATCCATATGACATGCATCCAAAAAATCATGAGGAAAACATACATGTAATTCGATACCTGCAAGAAAAACTCGTTGTAGTCACTGATCCTGATGTCCCCTTGCGCTTTCCTTCTCTTCCTTTGCCTTCTTCCTACAAAAATCCAAGTATTTCACACTGTCCAATAGTGCCCCAAGAAAAATAGAAGTGTCCAAGTGTATGATAGAGAGAGAGAATAGAATGAGAACTCCACGAGAACCTGTCAAAAGCTTACCAACTGAATCTCAGAAGCCATTTTATAAATGAGGCCTCTATTTTTTCATTTTCCATTATTTACTTTCAATTTCCTCCTCACATGAAACTTGTGTCCTTTCACCTTCCTTTTCTCCTAATTTCCATTATTTTCATAAATAAAATGACAATAAATGTCTCATGCCTTTCCAAAGCCTTTTCCATTGCTTTTTCCAATTTCCTTAGCCATAATAAATCAAATAAACACCCACTACGATGCTTTTCCAAACATTCATCTTGGAATATGTATCCCATGACTGTGACCTTATATAATTTTACATAGATTTTTAACAAGGGTTGTTAAGGAACCGTAACCATTGTGGGAACACTGTCCTCAGTGTTCGATGACACCTATAACCAACAATATTGTTGAAAAGAAAACATACTTCCCATGGAGCTTTATAACATAGCTCATTGCAATATTTACAATGACCATCTACTAAAACATGACAAACATACTATTTATTGGAGCTTTATAACACAAGTCATTACGATGTTTATGATACTAACCACATATACACACATACACATTTTCTTCAAACAATAAATAATCATATTGTCTCTAGATATTTATAAATCCAACTTGATGCAATAATTAGAATAATATATAGATATACACATATGCACATTTTCTCAACTATAAAAAAATAAAAGGGTATGCTGCCTACATCCACAACAAGGGAATACAGAGGCTCACACCTCCACCCTCAAGGTAATACCAGGATTCACTTCCTTCCACGAAAGTCCATAATCCACTGCAAGGTCAAATTTGTATCCAATGTCTAGTGCTATAATCATGTGCCACTTGTCCTCTTAGTGAAAAGTTATCGACTTATTGTTCCAGGGAAAACTCCTAATATGCATTTGATTCCATATCGAAACACTAATGACTGAAACAAATATGTCATCGACCTTCCCTTCTCTGTTACACAGTCCCTTGAGCAATCTGGTCAGCCCCTTTTGTATAGTCAGACACCTTCCAAGTTTCTCTAGAGCCCCGTCATGGGAGTTCCAACCCTTGGAAAGGATTCCTTTCATCGGAAGATTAAAAAACAAGGCACATCCCTGCCTGAAAACCATCATACTGGTCATAACATAATCTTGGAAATCAATGCATACTATTGGGTATCAGTGTCCCATAATAGCCCTGCTCCAGAATGCTTTACTAGGATACTATTTCTTGTTCCAATTCGTTTTGTTGTCGTGTTAATTCTTGTAGTCAGTTTCAACCAATCAACTGGGCGTGTTCATGCATTCTTGTACCAAGCAGATAATTTCCATTCGATTTAAAATAAATTGAAATAAATTCAGATCATACTTCTTTGGTAGCTCATCAATAAGGTACACCTACAATCCTGTTTACTTCCTATCACGACAAGTCAAGCTAGCATCTTTAACAAAATCATCATATAATAACATATCGAATTAGGTTAGCTTGAAACACAACCATCATAGATCAAAATCATAAATCACATGAAACTATCATAATCAGAATCATAAACCACATGTAATCATCATAGACCAAAATCATAAATCACACGCATCATAAAACTGAAATAAAATAGCAATACTTATCCTTTAATCAATCCTTAGCTTCTACCTTGTCCTTATTTCATATGCACTCCAGATCAATTTACACACCCAACAAACACCCAATGCCTTCTCCTCAACCATGTGCACATACACATATTGTGCATTACACACACACAACCACACATGACATACTACACCATGCAATACATGCACCTACATATGACATACATCACATACACCTACACCCAGTGTACAACACAACAAAATACATATGCTTACATCTAGCATACAACACATCACAATACATACACCTATATCCAGTTTACAACACAATACATATATGTACATAGAGTACACACAATGAATGCACATGTTACGATACCATGACTACACAATGCACATACATAGTACTGCATACCCACAACATAGAATGTATCACATGCAAAAAATACCACATGCACACCAGTACCACATGTACAACATGTACACAGTACCACCTATCCACCACCTACACAACGTGTACACAACATCACATGTACATGGCACCACCTGCACACCGTGTACACAACACCACATGTATGTCATACCACCTATACAATGTGTACTCAATGTGATACATACACAACACCCAATACATGACATGTACATGACAAAACATCTACATAATGCCATATGTGTGGCGTGTTCATAACACTATCTGCACACAGCACCACATGTTTAACATGTACATGGCACTACATGTTTAACATGTACATTGCACCACATGCTCACAATACGACATGTACAATCATGCATAAAACACCATATGTACTTAGAACCACCTGTACGACATGAACACAAAACCATATGCACACAACACGTCATATCCGTCATGCACATAGTATAATTTGTACACAACACTACATATCCAAGATGTACATAGCACCATCTATACCCAACACTGCATATGCAATATTCGCACAACACTATCTATACCACCCCGTACATAACATTTCATAAACAACATGTACACATACTATATATACACCACACCACATTCACACAAAATCCCAGATGCAACATGTACAACATATACAATGTTGTTGCTATTTCTAGCACCTATAGCATAAGCACACTAGGAGATATAAAAAGCTTCCTAGAGAAAACCTCTGGGTTGGTCGTAGACCAATGCCTAGGACATCTTAAATAGAGGAGTGCATTTGAGATTATCTGTGGGATTAGTTGCACTCTAATTGTCACAAAATGTGAAAAATAGAATAAGAGGGGGCTTCATTCAATAGCCATTCGTCAAGGTAGACTCAAGCCAATACATGGATCCAAATGTGTAGGGGGTAAATTGCAGAAACCTCAAAGAGAAATGTTTTGTTCTAGTGGATGACACACAAAAATAGGTAGACTCAATATTGACATTGTTGTAAAATGAAGAGGAGGAAAGAAAGGAGGGGAATATGATGCATAGGGTTGGAAACAAGACATAATGCTAAGCAGCAATATTTTGGTGGAAGTATGGAAGGATGAGGAGATGAAAGAGTGGAAAGAGTGGAGTGTGACTTAAGGTTTCATGCCGTATATCTCATGGATACCTCTATCACCAAAAAACATGAGTAAGTCTATGCTCATACAGGTATTATAGGTTAATCAAATAACACAAGTAAATATGTTTTATACATAGGTATTGCAGGTTATAGATTGACATAGGTAAATCTATTCACTATTTAGCAGTATACATATAACCATGAGAGGATGACATTGACAGCTTCATTACACAATTTCAGAGAAAGAAAAACATATATGAAATGATATTTATAGAGGGGAATACATACTATGAATTGCTCTGATTGGAATCAGCAAAGAGATTCATTAATCCAATATGATTCCAACATACCAATCCATTACATTCAGTAATATATCACTCAAGTCCCTCATGAACAACCAAATAGGACGAAAAGTGGAAACTCAAAACTTTGACCTCTATGGGTGAAAAATTACGGAACCTCTCTTAAGTGTCTCTTCCCCCTATTTATAAGAAGAGGGGGAGCTTGGAATAACAGTTAAAAAAATATCTTTGCTTGAGCTCCAGTTGTCTCACAGACTAGCTATCTCAGTTTGCAAAGGCCTTCTGCCCAAATTATTACAATCAGGATTTGATTCTCTTCATGGAAATAAATAAAAATTACAGAAGACACAAAAATAAGGAAAAATGAATTATGGTAAAGAAAATATCTCCCTATCGTCCCTGTTATGTCCTCTGCTCATGCCACATCTCTAACTCAATGATCTAGCCAGTTTGCCTGTCACTTTTGGTCTTAAATTTTTGACTTCACCACTCACAAGAACGAGGATAGATCACTTATGATGGCCATAACATGTCTTAAGAACAATTTTTGACTCATCCATCTCTTCAGCCTTCCTTGTATTATGTTATTAGAGCCACATATGCCCTATGAAATAGTTAAGACAAGTGTATCGAAGCTCAGAGATCGATGGATTTAAAATTGAACAGGCTTTATAAACTGCGAATGTCGATAACCTCTACCCCCCTACAGTTTAGCCCCTTTCAATGTTTCTATATCATAAGATCGAGGGATGTGACTTGGGACTCAACCTTTATATCAGAGGTTTTTAATTGGTTGGTTTTAATAGAGGATTTTAACTTGGAGTTGCGACATTTCAATTTCGCCAATTGATGACAACCCTTTAGTTCTTAGCGCTTGGTTCCTCAGCTCTTTGTGTGACCGCAAGCCAACCCCTTTATCGGTGTTTCATAATCGACAAATTCCTTGTGATGTACAATCTATTGCTACCTTCGATCATCGATTAACAATTGGTGACATCATCAGTGCCACATGTCGCTTCCTGAGTGGTGACACGTGTCACCCAGATATGCCCCCAAAGGACCCCTGAAAATAATATATTGGCATGCCACATGTCCTCTATACTACCAAGTCATCCTGAAATCACCACCAACATGGCTTTATTGGGACCAATAGTATTCTTCCATGTGGCCCTTTAGAGGAGAGAGAAAAGGCCTGCCTACCCTTGGTTTTTCATTAAAATCCTTTGCAAATCGTTTTTGACCTTTCTAGTCTATTTACACTATTGACTTAAATCCCAGCCCTTTTAATCCCAATTTAAATTTTAGAAGGGTGTCATTTTATTTTGTTGTTGATTTCGATTTGTGACATGTCTCGCAATGTTGTGATCATTGATCATCGATTCAATGTGGAACTTTGTTTGCTGATATCCTATGTTCCATGGATGCACCGACTTCCAATATTGTGAGACTTCTAATCATCGATAGACATTGTACCTTGGACTTCTTTCATTTATGATTTCCGATATGTGGGGTTGTTGGTACCCCCAATTTGTGATCTACTATGCGCCATGGACCTCCGACGACCGATTACCGATATCGATGATCGTTGATTAGAAGTTTAATATGACCTATCCTGCTTCTTCTTTAGAAAAATTTGATTATGATTTTTGATGTGCTCTTGGACCTCCAATCACTGATATACTATGTGTCCCAAACTTTCGATCGTTGATATACTATGTGTCCTAGACCTTCGATCACCGATATGGCCTGGACCTTACCCTTGGTAATTTTCTCTTTGTTTTCTTGCTTTCAAAGGGTAGTTTCAATCTGCTCTAATCTCTGATCTAGAAGTCCATTTGAGGAGTTCCATATACCTTTGCAAAGCTTGTTGCGAGCACTATGCAATGGATAGTGTCCGATTTAGCTTTTGCACTTTGGGCGACTGAAAACACATTTTGCAGAGAGTGACAACATTGGCTCCAACTGTGGATAGTGCCTTGCTCGAAAGGTGTTGAGAACCTATAGACCAGTAGCCTTCACCCTTGGGCATGGAGTTCAAAATATAATGAAGCTATATAACCAAAAAATCTCCATGGGACTTTATTTGTTGGGAGTTCTTTCCTCATAAAACTGAAATGTAGAAATACAAATTCTAACATCTGGAAATTAAACGCTTGGCTAGGGAGCTTATTTACGTACAACTCCTATTTATGTACAAGGCTCAATTCACCTAAGTGAGTTCAACCCCCCAATGGAGCCAGACCAACATTTGGGTGTTGGACCTAATGCCTCCATGCTGCTGAAATTTGAAAATCAAAACAAGCATGCACCATGAAAAAAATTCAAACAAAAAATATGATACATACTCTAGAAACAACCTCTGCTGCTAAAATAAGACAGTCAGCATGTAGTCAGCTTCAAGATCATAAATATGACAAGAAAAATTTGCAACTGCGTGAAAAGTCTACTGACGAATATCGTCTTGCTCAGTGTAGCCACAAATACTGGTCAACTCCTCATCTTTATATTTTTCTAGAAAATCTTGTTGTTGATCATTTTCTACCCATTTGTCGACGGGCCAACCCTCTTGTAGATCAACAATAGATTCTTCATTTTCTAAACTGTAAGAGTCATAGATTGTAGAATCTACTCAGTATTTCTGGCAGGAATCTTTCTGCAACCAATAGTTGTAGATTCTACTTGGTCCTTCAACTTTGTAGTATTCTTGAAAATGTTTTTGCTAGGAGCCTTCTCCCCACTTGTTGGTAAGTAGATCCCATTAAAAATTTATAATAACCTCATCCTCCTCTGAATCATATGAATCGTAAATCAGAGGAGTTAGAAATTCAGACAATGAAATTGCCAAGATGTTTACCATAAGATTGAAAGGTGGAGTCACCAAGGTGAGAGATCTTCAACCCACACTTCCCTTTCTCACCTGACAGATGGAATGTAAATATTTGGTATGCCCAGGGGAAAATATTCTAATCTTTTCCCTGACAACGATGCCAGAAAGATGTTTTCGCTTTTTCTAGCACCTGTAGCACAAGTGCTTCAGGAGATATAAAAATATTCCTAGAGACATCTTTTGGGCAGATTGTAGACTAGTCCCTATGACATCTAGTGCATTTGAGATTTGCTGAGGGATTAGTTGCACTCCAATTTTCATGAAATTTGAAAAAGGGAATAAGAGGGGGCTTTATTCAATAACCCTTCCTCAAGGTAGACTCAAGCCAATACATGGATCCAAATGTGTAGTGGGTAAATCGGGGCAACCTTAAAGGGAAATGTCTTGTTTTGGTGGCCGACACACAACAATAAGAAACCTCAATATTGGCATTGTAGTAAAATGAAGAGGAGGAAAAAAAGGAGGGGAATCTAATGCACAGGGTTGTAAACAAGACAGAATCCTAAGAAGCAATATTTCAGCGAAAGTATGGAAGGAGGAGGAGATGAAAAAGTGGAAAGAGTGGAACTCCAATTAATGTTTCATTCCATATACCTCATGGGTACCTATATCACCAAACATCATGAGTAAATCTACGCTCATACTGGTACTACATGTTAATTGAATAACACAAGTAAATATGTAATATACAAATGTATTGCCCACAATTTAACAACATACATATAACCATGAGAGGATAAGACTGACAACTTCATTACATAATTACGGAGAAAGAAAAACATATACGAAACCAGATTTACAGAGGAGAAAACATATTGAGCATTTCTATGATTAGAATCACCAAAGAGTTTCATTAATCCAATATGAGTCCAACATACCAATCCATTATATTCAGCAAGATATCGCTCAAGTCCCTCATGAAAGAAAATAGAACCAAAAGCGGAATCTCAGAATTTTGACGTTTGTTGGTGCAAAATTATGGAACCTCTCTTAAGTGTTTCTCCCCCTATTTATAAGAATAGAGGGAGCTTGGAATATCAGTAACAAAAATATCTCCACCTAAGCTCCAGTTGTCTCATAAACTAGATGTCTTGGCGTGCAAAGGCCTTCTTCCAAAATTATTACTATCAGGACTTGATTCCCTTCTTGGAAATAAACAAAAATTACCGAAGACACAAAAATAAGGAAAACTAAATGATGGTGAGGAAAATATCTCCTTTTCGTCTCTGTTATGGCCTCTGGTCAAACCACCTCTCTACTTCAATGATTCAACCTATTTTCCTATCACTTTTGGTCTTAACTATTTGGATTAACCACTCACAAGAACCGAGAGCAATCACCCATGATGGAAATAACATGTCCTAAGCATAGCGTCCGAATCATATGTCCCTCTAGGCTTCCCTATATCATGCTATCAGAGCCATATATGCCCTGTCAAACTATTAGTACAAGTGTATCAGAGCTTCGAGATCCAAGGCCTTAAAACTGAACAGGGTTTATAAAATGCGAACGTCGATCTCCTTTGGCCCCCTATCGTTTAGCCCCTTTTAGTGTTTTTGCATCATAGGATTGAGGGCTATGACCTGGGGATCAACCTATATATTAGAGGTTTCTTATCAGAGCTTCTAATCAACGATTTTAACTTGGAATTGCAACATTTCAATATTTTTGATCATCGATTGATGGTATCTCTTTAGTGCTTAGCCCTTGGTTCCTTAGCTCTTCATGTGACCGTGGTAAAGCCCTCTTATCGGAGCCCCTTTAAGAATGGTTCACAATCGGCAAATTCCTTGTGATGCACAATCCTTTGCTAACTTCAATCACCAATTTATGATTGATGATGTCATGAGTGCCATGTGTCGCTTCCTGAGTGGGGATGCTTGTTGCCTAGATATGCCCCATCAGGACCCCTAGAAATGCCAGATCTGCATGCCACATGTCCTCTATACTGCTATGTTATGTTGACACCAGTGCCAACTTAGCTTTATCTTGCACTTTTGCAATTGTCGGTCATCGATTCACCCTAAGCCTCTGATCGCCAATATGCTATGTGCCATGGACTTGCTGACTACCGATATTGTGGGACTTCTTATCACCAAGATAAACTATACCTTGGACCTATGTCATCTAATCACTAATATACAGGGTCATTGGAACCCCTAATCTACGGTATAGTATGCGCAATGGACCTCCAACCACCGATATTGATTATCGCTGATCACTCCAAACATGGCTTTATCTTGCTCTTTTGCGATCATTGATCGCTGATTCACCCCGAGCCTCTGATCACCTATATGCTATGTTCCATGGAATCCCCAACTACTGATCTTGTTGGACTTCCAATCACTTATATAAATTGTACCCTGGACCTCTGCCATTTGTGATCGTTGATATGTGGGGTCACTGGAACCCCTACTCTGCGATATACTATGTGCCATGGACCTCTGACCGTCGATATTAGCGATCACTGATTGCAAATTTTTCTAACCTCTCCTACTTTTACTTTAGAAAACTCTGATTGTGATTTTCAATGTGCTCCTAGACCTCCAATATCCGATATACTATGCGCCCCACACCTTTGATCGTTGGTATAGCCTAGACCTTACCCTTGGGCATTTTCTCTTTGTTTTCTCACTTTCAAAGGGCATCCTCAATATGCTAACTTCTAATCTAGAAGTCTATTCGAGCAGTTCAATATACCATTCGAAATCTCATTCTAAGAACTATGAAATGGAAAGGGTCTGATTTATCTTTGAGAGCTTTTGTGGCTTGGAATATGGCTTCAAACTTCATTGCTCTTTGGCACTTTGGGTGACTGAAAAAGCATTTTGTAGTGAGTAACAACAATGGATCCAACTTGGGATAGTGCCTTGTTGGCAAGGTGTTGAGAACCTGCATACTAGTAGCCTTCATCCTTGGGCATGGAGTTAAAAATATAATGAATCTACATAACCAGAAAATCTCCATGGGAATTTATTTATTGGGAGTTCTTTCCTCATAAAACTGAAATGTAGAAATACAAATTCTAACAACTAGAAATTAAATGCTCAGCTAGTGAGCTTATTTATGTACAAATCCTACTTATTTACAAGGCTCAATTCACCTAAGTGAGTTTAACCCTCCAATCGAGCCTGACCAACATTTGGGTGTTGGACCTAATGCCTCCATGCTGTTGAAATTTGAAAATCAAAACAAGCATGCACCAAGAAAAATCTTCAAAAAAAAATCTAATACATGCTCTAGAAATAACCTCTACTACTGACTTAAGAATGTCGTCATGTAGTTAGCTTCATGGTCATAGAGTTGACAAAGAAAATTTGCAGCTGCCTTATTTTCATGAAAAGTCTAGTAACCAATATATTCTTCATCAAGGCAGCCATAAATATTGTTCAACTCCTCAGCTTTAGATTCTTCTAGAAAATCTTGTTATAGATCATTTTCTACCCATTTGTCAACAGGCCAACCCTCTTTTAAATAAACAATAAATTCTTCATTTTGTGAACTATAAGAGTTGTAGATTGGAGAATCTACTGAGAATTCTTGGTAGGAATCTTTCTGCAACTGCCAATCGCAGACTCTACTTGGTCCTTCAACTCTAGGCTCTTCATGAAAAATTTGTTGTTGGGAGCCTTCTCCCCACTTGTTTCTAAGTAGATCCCATTGGCAATTTGTAATTGCCTCATCCTCCTTTGAATCATATGAATCATAAATCAAAGGACGTAAAAATTCAGACAATGGAGTTGCGAGGATGTTTGGCATAAGATTGAAAGTGTTGGCATTATGATAGAGGTGTTTTCCTTGATGGAAACTCACTCAGATGAAAGATCACAGTGTAGTAGGTCAATAGCAAGGAATTACATATCAGACTCCAAATAATGAAGAAAGAGAGGTATACGCAGGTTCATCTTTTCCAAGCTGCATATACTCGCAGGTTTATTGAACAAAAGGAGCGTATACGTACACATGCACTTTCACAGAAAGAAAAGCATGTATATCTTGGAAGACCAAAAGCTTTTGGTCCAAGGTATTTTATTGGTTCAAGGTATTTGGTCCTAAGTAGTTTTGGTCCATGGTATTTAGAAAGGCCTAAAACTATATAAGGAGAAGAAAACCATTAGGCCATGCATGTGCAAGGATTTGTATATCTTATAAAGTGTTGGATCATATATGAAAGTTAATGAGCTTCTGATGGTTTACTTGATCTAATCTAAGGATGCACCTATATCGCTGATGAAGGTTGATGGACCGAGAACATAAAAGCTTAAGAGTATTATCATTATGTGGTTTGATATTGAACAGTCTAGATTTGAATACTAACACATGTTTTATTCTGTAAATGTGATTATATGGGTATGACTGAAGTCTAAAATAGTTGTGATGTTTTAAGTTAGCATTTACAGATTTGTACGCATGTTTACTTTAGTAAAAGAGTGTATACACGCTGGTTCAACATATCAAAGTAGTGTACAGATCATAAATTTGAATTTGTAGATCTGTATGCCAATTCGCTTTGGTAAAAGTTCATATATACGGTGGTTCGACACATGGAAGTAACATATACCTTATGAAGTATGATGTTTAAAGTATCAGTTGTTTATGTTTACTTCTGCAAAGTTCTGTGTTCTACTTTGTATTATGGTGACTGTATTCTGGTGACAGTGTTCTGAATGATCAGATTGATTGGTTGTGATTTGCTTCAGTGATGATGGGTTGTCAAGTGATTAATTGATTCAGTTGTGGTTGATTCAGAAAGTGATGATTGAGTTTCAGTAATTGGTTAATGCAAATGTATTTGATGGTTGTATTGCAATTATGATTTTCTGTGTTTCAATGCTTTTGATGGATCCAGTATGAAGATTGGATGAAACATGGCCTTTAGATTGTGGTGTTGTGTTGCAAGAGTATCCAATCTGAAAATTCATGAAATGTGGTCCCTAGTGGAAGAGTGGAGTTTTCTGTAAGTTGGCACCTATGTACTAGTAAACATATTGGCTAGTACAAGAGCTAGGGTGTTGTATCTTCCTTCCAGTAGCAACTGGAGAATGAGAGAATGTTGTAGCGTTCAGGTGGGTACCTGCATACTGGTATGAGTCTGCACTAGTACAAGATTTTAAACAGATTTTCTTATAATTAAAAAGAAGATAGAGATGACAGCAAGAAGTGGTTTTTACCCACATTGGGTTTCCACCTTATATCTTGGTGTTCATATATGTTGCTTATGTGTCATGCTTTATTTTTCTTTTACAACACTGTCTGATAAATCTCTGATATATTGGTTTAAGCTCAGTACATGATAAATTGTCTAAATCAAAACTTCTCTGCATATATGTTGGTTGCTTTAAGTACAGTTGTGTGCACATGATAATTTGCTTCATTGAAGTAGCGTATATAAATCTATTTGGGAAATAATTAAATAAAATTATAGTTTTAATAATACTGATTCAGCCCCTCTCAGTATTATTTCAAACAATTGGTATTAGAGCAGGTCGTTCAGAAGAATATTGATTGCTTGAAAGGAGATCCACCATCATGAATAGTCAAGAAAGCATGGGATCCATCAGACTGCCAATCTTTGATGGGGAAACTTTGTTTATTGGAAAATAAGAAAAACAACCTATATACAATCGCTTGGAACGGATGTCTAGGAAATTGTGGAAGGAGGATATACATTTCCAATAATAATTCCTACAGATACAGCAAGTAAAAAGAAATATGAAATCAATGCTAAAGCTTTCAACACTTTATTGAGAAGTTTGTCACCATCAGAGTTTGTCAAAGTCATGCAGCTCAAATCAGCCAAATAAATATGGGACAAAATCATCCTGGGCTACAAAGGAGACTCTCAGGTAAAATGTGCTAAGCTTCAAACTCTCAGAATTCGATATGAAACTATTAAGATGCATAGCGATGAAAGCATAGCTAGTTACTTCCTATGTATAGATGAGGTTGCCAATTGTATGAAGAATATGGGTGAAGAAATTAAGTAAGTTACCTTAGCTGAGAAAGTTTTGATATCCTTGTCTACTAAATTTGAATCCAAAGAGTCTGCCATAAAAGAAAAATAGGATCTGCAGAATATCACTATGATGCAGCTTCACGGAATCTTAACTTCCTTTGAGATGAGAAAAGGAGGACCATCAGATATGAGATAAGCTACATTCAAAGCTTCAACAAAATGAAACAAAGAATACAATGAATCGGGACATATTTCGAAAGAAGAAGATGAGGTAAACTTTTTCAAAAAGCTTCAACATGGTTCTGGAAGGTTTAGAGGTAAGTTACCGTTCAAGTGTTTTTCTTGTGGTAGAATTGGTCATTATGCTGTTAGATGTCCTCATAAACATAGAAAAAGGAAAGGAATATGCAAAAGGGAATAGAAAACAAGTTGTGAATAGAAGGAGTTACTATACTCATGAAGATAGTGATGGGTTATCTAATAGTGATGAAAATGAAACTGGAAAAGATTACAAACTTCTCATGGCTTATGACGATGATAATTTTTGGGATGCCTTAGAAGAGTAAGACCTTCATGAAGAAATATCTAAACTCAAAATCTATTTAAAATAAAAGAATATGATTATAGATACCTTAACATACCAACTTGCTAAAAAAGAAAAACACGATGAAAAACTATAATGTGAAATTGTGGGTCTAAGAAAGTATCTTGAGAAAACGAAATCTCTCAATCTTAGATTTTCTAAAGGAACAGAAACTTTAAATGAAATTATCAAAGCTAAACATTATCCTCTGATAAAGACAGGTCTTGGATATACTGAAGAAGCATCCCAATCACAGAAGCCGTCAACCTCCACCAAAAGCTATCCTAATGTAGCAAAGACCAGTGAACAGTATGACAATCCTCAACAAAGGCATAAGAAGATCACCAGGTAAATCAGACTCAATTTACTCTAAGGATGAATAGAAGCCACAACCAACCTCAAATATATCATACTCAATTTGCTCGAAAGATGAATATCAATAGAAACTACAATCACCACACCAATAGATTCGATAGTTGTAGGAACTTCTTTAATGGGCAATGATTTTCATGTCATAATTTTGGACACAAAGCTACTCAATGTGTTTCTTACAAAGCCATCTGACTAGATAAGCATGAAATTAAATGAATGTAACAGGGATCAAGAAAATTTCCTATAATAACTTTTCTCTTCTTGAAAATGAAATAGAATGCTCGATCTATAACAACTTTGGTCATGAAGAATCTGAATGCAGGAGCAAATTCCAGCAAACATCTCAAAAGGAGCTAACTCCATTAAATCCCAAGATATGGAGAAGGAAATAATATCAAACAGAAAGATGTGGTATAGCCTTGTATGCGAAAGGACACGAAAATCAGTGGTACATCAACAATGGATGCTTAAAACACATGACAAGTGACAAAGAGAAACTTCGCTCTTATAATGCCTTAGAAAAGGAAACGAATCTTTCATTTGGAAATGACACTCCTGCTATCATAAAAGGTAAAGGCTCTGTTTTCTTGAATGAAAATGTTAAAGCTGGAAATGTTATGTATGTAGACGGTTTAAAGCATAACCTATTGAGTGTCAGTCAAATGTGTGAGCAAGGAAATAAAGTGGTGTTTTGATCAAACAAATGTGTTTTTCATGAGCTTGATACAGGAGAGACCGTGATTAAAGGTACAAGAACTCCAAACAACTTACATATTCAAGGGAGGACAACAACAGTGATATCTAAGCAAAAATGATGAAAACTAGCTATGGCATAGAAGATTGGGACATCTAAGCTTTCCTCAAATAAGAAAAGCACGCAGATTCAAGGCAGTTCATGATCTTCCAAATATCAGCATCCAAGAAAATACAATATACAAACCATGTCAAATCGATAAGAAAAGAAAAGTTCACTTCATGGAAAAGGAAGGGTCAGCTAGTAAGCCTCTTGAACTTGTCCATACTGATTTACGTGGACCATCAAGGAAAAGTCACCTCGTGGAGCAGAATACTTTATTTTGTTCATTGATGTTTTTTTGAGAATGTGTTGGATAGGTCTTCTCAAGCATAAAGATGAAGCCTTTGAAAAGTTCCAAGCCTTCAAAGCCTTGGTGGAAAATGAATCATATTGAAAAATCAAATGCCTCAGCTCTGTTCGAGGAGGGGAATTTACCTCGGATGAATTCTTTGACTTTTGTGAACAATAAGGAATAAAATGGAAATTCTCCACTACAAGCACTCCTTAGAAAAATGGTGTGGTTGAAAGAGTGAACAAAATAGTTCAACAAATGGCTCGAGGTATGCTAGATGAATCTAGAACTCCTGTAACCTTCCAGGGTGAAGCTGCATTCACTACCATAGCTATTATCAACCAAGCAAATGTTCAGGTAAACAACACTCAAACTCCACATGAACTTTGGTATGGTAAGAGTCCTACTGTAAAATACTTTAAAGTTTTCGGAAGAAAATGTTACATCAAAAGGACTGAGGAAAAACTTGTTAAGTTTGAATCCATAGCAGATGAAGGTATTGTTCTTGTTTATTCTTCCAGAAGTAAAGGATATAAGTGTTGTAATAAAATACTTGGAAAAATTGTTGAAAGAATTGATGTTGTAGTTGATGAAGCATGCAAAGATCCAAAACAGATAAAATCAACAGAAGATTATGACAATGAAGAAGATGGGGATTATTTTCCCACATCGAGCTGAAATCATATTGAAGAAGAAACCATTGAAGCACCTGAAGAAGAGATAATGGTAGAAGAAAAGACTCTGTCTAGGTATGTTTAGAAAAATCATCTAGAAACACAAATTTTAGGGGAAAAAGAGGCAAGTGTACAAACAAGAAGAACTATTATAGGGACCTCAAGCTATCTAACATTACTATCCTCCACCGAACCTCAAAGTGTAAAAGAAGCATGAAAAGACAAATGTTGGGTGAAGGCCATGGATGAAGAACTTGAGAAAATTGAAAAAAATGATACTTGGGAATTAGTTCTTAGACCTCATGATAAAAATATTATAGGAACTAAATGGATATTTAAAAACAAGTTGAATTAAAATGGAGAAGCCATTAGAAAGAAGGATAGAATTGTTTTTAAAGGGTATGCTCAACAAGAAAGTATATATTTTGAAGAAACTTTTGGACCTATTACCAACTTGAAGCCATAAGGATGTTTCTTGCTCTTTCTAGCTTTCAGGAATTCAAAGTATATCGAATGGATGTAAAATTAGCCTTCCTGAATGGAGATTTATAAGAAGAAGTTTATATTCAATAGAGATAAGGATTCATTATTGGAAATGATGCAAAACTTGTATGCAGACTCAAAAAGGCGCTCTATGGTCTGAAATAGGCTCTAAGGGCCTAGTATTACAACCTCGACAAATATCTACACCAACAAGGTTTTACAAAAGGTTCAACAAATAGAAATCTATACACAAAGATTGAAACTGATAAATTGCTAATTGTCATTGTTTATGTTGATGATATCATTTTTGGTAGCAATGAAGAATCCATGAGTCAGAATTTTGCTTCAGTAATGCAACAAGAATCTGAAATGTCATTTCTTGGTGAACTTACCTATTTTCTTGATCTACAAGTTCAACAAAATAAAGATGGTATTTTTCTTTCACAAACAAAATATCTGAAACAGATCTTGAAAAGGTATAGAATGGAAGATTCTAAACATGTATGTACCCCAATGGTAACAGGAAGTAGTCTCATCCCAAATGATGAATCAACAACATTACATCAACCAAATTACAGATCCATGATTGGCAGTCTGTTTTATCTAACAGGTACCTGACCTAACATCATGCATGCAGTAGGAATACTTGGAAGATCCCAAGCAAATCCAAAGGAATCACACCTTCAGGCAGTCAAAAGAATTTTCAAATATTTTCAAGGAACTTGGGACTTCAGTTTATGGTATCCTAGAGATACAGATCTTACTCTTCATGCATATACAAATGTAGATTGGGAAGGAAGTGTTGATGACAAAAAAGCACTAGTGGTGGTGCATTCTATATGGGTTCGAGGTTAGTGTCTTGGTTTAGCAAGAAACAAAGTTCAATTGCTTTATCTATAGCTGATGCATAATATGTGGCTAGTGCATCTTGCTGCACACAACTACTTTCGATGATGCAAACCTTGCAAGACATTCAGATCACATATACTCCACCCATCTCCATTCTATGTGATAATACAAGTGCCATCAATAATTCAAAGAATCTAGTCATGCACTCCAAGACCAAGCACTTACCCATCAAATAAAATTTTCTACATGAACAAGTGCTTGAACAAAAAGTCTAATTGGCGTATGTTCCCTCCAAAGAACAGGTTGCTGATATATTTAGTAAACCACTGCCCAAAGAAACATTTGAATATCTCAAACAAAAGCTCGGAGTAGTTTTTGGATCATCCTGCTATCAAATCTAATTTTTTCAAGAGAAAGGTTATTATGTGCGTGTTTCATGAAGTAGAGTCATGTACACATGTGGGTTTCTATGGGAGAGGGAGCGTATATGTTTTTAGACAAGAAAAATAGTGGGGTAGGCTCTCCTTTTGGTGCTTTGTCTAATGTTGATGATCACAGTCTCTTGATATGTTTTGTTCATTAATTTTTATGTAACTGACAAAGATGCCTTAATCATTGACTTGTTAACAATGCAAAAGTAGCACGGGCTTAGGGGGAGCATTAACTTTCACTCATATTCTACATTATTAGCATTATGGTTGCTGAGTCTAGCTATGGCTTCAGATATTTATACCTTTTGTTTCTTAAGTCATGTAAAATTCTAGGGTGTGATAAGTCTTCTCATACATTTGAATGAGTCCTCTTGGAAAAATGTTATAATTTGTATCCCCACTTTACATGGGATGGATGATGTAATATTTGTTATTTCTGTCATGTATAAACAATTGGTATATCCCCACTTGGTTGGATGGATGAGTCAAATTTGGTATATCCCCACTTGGTTGGGAGATAGATGTATGTATGAGTCATTGGTGATAGGAAGGTCATAGAGTAGTGTTATTCCTTTAGAAAATATTTTTTGCAGACTCTGCCTGTGCTCAGGGGGAGCATGGACGATTTCAATGCATCTCAGCATGTGCAAAAAGGGGAGCTCAATCAGAGAATTTAGCATGTACTGAGGGGGGGCATCAACATCATAATATATGTCAAAGGGAGAAAAGATCATGGTCCACACTTTGCCCTTCATGTAAAATGGGGAGAGTGACTTGGTGTTGTTGTTGCCGTCAAGTCCAAAGCGGGAGATTGTTGGCATTATGATACAGGTTTTGTCCTTGATGGAAACTCACTTAGATGAAAGATCACAGTGCAACAGGTCAACAACAAAGAATTACATATCAGACTCCAAAGAAGGAAGAAAGAGAGGTATATGCAAGTTCACCTTGTCCAAACTACATATACATGCAGGTTTATTGAACAAAAGGAGTGTATACGTACACACTCACTTTCACAGAAGGAGAAGTGCATATATCTTGGAAAGCCAAAAGTTTTTGGTCCAAGGTATTTGATTGGTTCGAGGTATTTGGTTGAAGGTATTGGTCCTAAGTATTTTTGGTCCATGGTATTGAGAAAGGCCTAAGACAATATAAGGAGAAGAAGGTCATTAGGCGAAGCGTGTGCAAGGATTTGTATATCTTGTGAAGTGTTGGATCATACATGCATGTTAATGAGCTTTTGATGGTTTTCTTGATCTGATCTAAGGATGCACCTATATGGATGATGAAGATTGATCAACTGGGATCTGTTGAGGCCTCGAAAATCACTGCAACAACATTGGGGGATAACCACCCTGTCCGGACCTTAGTACAACTCCTTCTCCGTTTGGGATGGTGGCTCCAACTAGAGATAACGGGACCAGTTTTCCGATAATAAATAAAAGGGATGGATGGGTGATGAATAGTTTTCTTTTTTGGTGATAGGTGGCTAGCTTATTCTATTGACAAAATAGGGAAACTAATACTAATCCCAGGAACAACTTATTCATTCGGAATGTAGCATTAAATAACCTTCATCTATCTAATAGGCATATAGATGACTCTGTAAAATAAATATAAGATATTCAATCATTGAAAGATTACTTCATATGAATAGTCACAATGAAGCGATAAATACAAATTACTGCATTCACTATTTATATCATCGATACATATATACGATTGAAAGAGAAGCATGCTATAAACAACCAATAGTGGAATGCATAAAGGATGCTGTGAAAACCACACACACACACATATATATATATATATAAGCGATAATAGCAAGAGCGATTTAAACAACAATTCATATAACAAGAATGAGTACAGACGCAGATAATAGTACCATGTGAGCTGCAGATCAATCCGAAATATCAATCGCTATTCAAAATTCATTCTTCAATAAAAAATTGCTTTTAAACAAAGACAGTAGTGCACATTTGCATAAAAACCTTCCACATCAATTTCAGAATAATTGGTCTAGTTTCATAAAAGAATATTCCTGAAGTACAATAGTGCAACTTCAGGGTTTAAGTCATATACAAAACTTTACGACCCTTTCTAAATGCATGAAAGGGTCTATAAATACTACTAAGCTAAAAATCTATGAAATAAAATCCTACTAAATTGGTATTAGTAAATGCGATCTATCTTCTTGGGGTGATCTGGCAGTCAGCGATGTGAATCATGACTGAGGTTGTTTGCCTTTAAACCTGAGCTGGCTTATCGCAAGCATCGGCTCCACTTTTGGCGGTCTGTTGAGGCGCAAGCTGAATTGGGCAGCAAAGGTGGCATCTTGAATGTCGGATATGATATACCCGACAGCATCTGTGAGGCATTTTAAGGTGGCTCTTTGGCTGTATGGCTTCACTAAGAAGAACCAATAAGCATCCCATGTTAAACTGTTGATTCCCGCGATTAATCTTCCATTTTTCTCCAGCTCTGGGTAGCATGAATGCTCCAACATCTTTGTTGCTGTTAATTGACCTGGAGTGCATTGGGAAATCATATTAGACAAATAAAGCATATTATTTACTAATTCAACCAAATTGCTAGTGGTTGCTTTGCATCTGAAAATTGCTCTTCCTGCCTTCATTAACTGTGATTGCCATTCTGTGAATAATATTTCTTTGTGCGATTATAGAATTCTCAGTAGATTAGTCGCCTGGCCTTGATCAGAATCTTGCCATTCTATAAAACCTGTCAGTGTTTCTTCGGCCTGATCCAAATCGGTCCTTGCCTTTTCTACCTTTTCGCTTATGGATGCTACTATCTCGCATAATGGTTCTTCTTGTGTAATCTGCTGACATAGGAGCTTAACTTGATTAATCAATGCCTTATTCAATTGAAGCACTTCTGATTTGAGTTCATCTACCTGAGGGAGCTTTGTCATTTGCTCATTTGAGTGGACAATTGAGCGATTTGCTCATCTTTTGCTTTCATTGTTCCCTCAGTCGATATTCTTAATTGCTCCAATGCCGCCGATAGCTCCCTTTGCCTTTGGATTGCACTCTCGTGAATCCTTTGTTTCTCCTCTTGTAATTTCTTAGTCAGCTGATGATTGTTCTGGTGTTGCACTAGCAATTCCTGCTCCGCCTGCTCTGCTTTCTGCTGGACTTCCGATAATTTCACCTATAGCGAAGATATGTCTTGATCCTTCGCTTTCAATAAACTGCTCATCTCCGATGCTTTATCAATGGTCGCCGCCGAATATGCTCTAGCGTATTGCGAAAGTTTGGTTAAGTCATCAGAGGGGTCGAATTCCTCTTTCCACACAACATTGCCCGCCACTGTTAATTCAGGGAATAGAGAAGGTTGATCAGCCCTTCTCCTTTTCCTCTGTCACTTTACAATAGCTTTATGCTTAGGGCTATAAAATACATCCAAAGGTGGAATCTCTTCAATTTTCAAAATGATTTCACCCGATGGATCTAGGAATTATCTCTGTTTCTTTTGATTTGGGTAGGTCGCTGGTTTCACCTGAAACCGGTTTCGATGTCGCTTCCTGTGTGTCGCCTTCTTTAGAAACCTCATCATCTCTTAAGCACTCTAGATTGCCGATGATTGAATTGAATTGCTGCCATTGCTGGAGAAAATTCGGATCAACTAGTGTATCATCATTAATTTTAGAGCTGCTCTCTTCTTGGGCTTTCGCCTGGGTTTCTTCCTGTCGCTGCACGTTTTCCTGGGTTTCTCCCTGCCTCTGATTATGCACTTCCTCCTGCTGCTTTGATGTAGTAGGAGGTGACGTATTACTTCGCTGCTCAGGCTCGCTTGATTTAGTCGTCGTCGAAATAGTCGCTAACAGGTCTAGAGGCAGAGTTTTCAACCTCTGTTCTCTAATTTTGTTGAATTCGGCTAGCCCTTCATCATTGTATACATTTCTGGCAAGCGAATTAACTTGATGCAGCGATTCGGCCGACGCAAACAAATCTTCGAATTTGTCTTCTTTGTGCTCGACCTTGGCCAATTTGGCCTGGTCGAGCGCATTGTAAGCGATTTTCCTTGGATCATACTGCCTGCTTGGGAGAGTAGCCAGAGTGAGCGAATTTATCTTCCCAGCTTCCTTCTCTGCATGTTTGATATCATGCAGGGTATAAATTCCAATTCGTAAGGGAAAAGAGGGTCAAACATGCTTTTTTGCTTTCTTCAGGGTCTGGGTAACCCCATCCGCATTGATTTGATAAGCTACTTCCCTAGCAAGTAACTTATCAGGGATGTAAAGTGGGAGCACATGGGGCCTGGCCCAACTGCCAAAAAATCTGATGTAGGTGAATTTCTCCTCTCCAAACCAACTTTCTACTGCGGTTAAATCTACCTCTGCTTTCTCAAAAATCTTCGGGGCAGGCTTATAAAAAATGGAGTAATGAATTGGCAACATAAAACTGTTGCAGATTTGATAAAGGTGATGTTTGTAATTGGTCTTCCACAACTTTTGATGATATATGTGGATGGGTGTGGGGTCTTGCGACGTCCATCTCCATCCAAGAACATGAAACTCAGAATTAAAACATAGTACATCCAACACATAGGCGCTGTAATAAAATGGCGGAATAAACCTCTCTGTGACGCGAGAGTTAAACCTGAAATCGAGAATGGCCTTGGCTAACTTGTTGGATAATATATCCGCCCAATCCATAATCTCGCCACTACATGCCGCCTCCATTAAGGGGACCATTTCTATGGTAAAATTGGCGGAGTCATGCAATCCCCATAGCCTACATAACATAATTCCAGCATAGTAGTAAGGAGAACATAGGGAGTTGACTGAGTACTTACCCGAGGATTCATGTTTGTGTTTTGTTGGATTTTGTCTCCAGCCTCGAATTGGTTCGGACTCGGTCTCGTTATCTGCTCGGAACTTCTCCAGAAATGTCGTATTATATTTTTTTTCTTCTGCTGGTAGATGATACATTTGCCTTAGATCTGCGGCTCGAAAAGAACTGAAAACCCTCCCATCTGCAGTGCTAAACACTCTATTGGTAATTTGGATCTCTTGGATTGCCCATCTTACCATATCCGTATATGGGAGAATTTGCTCCAGGGCCGCTATTCTGTGCAGAAAGGAGTTGGCCAAGTCTTTTAGATTGGCTTCAGATTTGCTGGTACTATCGCATGAGACTTCTATCCCGGTCACCTTTGGCTATTCGGCTTCAATCAAATTATAAGTTCCTTGCCAAGTGGCCCTGGTAAGTCGCAAGCATGTCGTATCTGATATAAGCCCTTTCTTATTACCGCTTGAGTCAACAACAGCTTGCCCTGTGGTTGGCGAAGAAGTAGGCATTTTAGTCTTTTTTGACTTCTTTCCCATTCCACTCAATTCTGTCTCTATGGAAGAATCTTGGACAGAGCGAAAGATAGGCGTAATACAGGCAGCAATAACATGAATTGAATAGAGTGAGGTATATATATCTTGATGCATTCATGGTGATCAATTGACTTAAGATGGCCTTCGGATCAAATCCATGGATAGATCGCAAACTTGATGTTCTCATTAAATGGCCGTTAAGGCCTGTCAATCTCATTAATGCCGCTCGCTTCGGTTAATGGCCGAATGATTTATTTGAAGCATGTCTTGGGAGATTTGGTGGTTGAATGCGGATGAGTGGCTTTTCAAAAGATATTGCCTTAATTACAAATAAATCATATTAAACTACCTTTATGATTTTTACTTTTAAAATTGCACTTTTTCAACCTTTTCGCAATCGGGCATCAGGGAAATCCTAAGTTTTTTCTTTGGTTTCATTTGGAATCTTCGATTGCCAATAGTGATATCGCATCACGTAGGGAGTGGCGAGTAGGGTCGTTTAGAATGTGGGCATGGGAAGTCACCGATCGCCGATAGCGATATCGCATCGCATAGGAGCAAGGGGATGTTATTTGAGTTTAAGCATTATCGCCGATTACCGATTGCCGATTTCGCATCGCATTAGAACAAGGGGTTGTTTGATATCCGATAGTGATTTCACATCGGCGAAAATCAAGATGTCCCTTAAGATGTGTTCTCTTTTTCATTGCGATATGAAATCTTGTGATCGCTTTATCGCAATGATAAAGATAAATCGTTTTATGTTAGGGTTTTTTGATTGGTTTTATTGAAAAGGCCTTTTAATAATGTTTTCTTTTATTCGGGCCTTTTTGAAATAGAACTTTAAATTGATACCAATTTAAAACAAAAATTAAAAGGGACCCATTTCAAATTATAGTTTTGGAATAATAATGATATGAAATGGGGGGTTGTTGTATGGCACAACAATTGGCGATTCACTGGAAGAAACAGTTATCTATGAAAAGTATAGAAATACTTAAACTTTTTCAAAAATAGAAATTTTTATTCAAAAGGGGAAAAATTCTAATATAACTAGATATAGTTGCACTCTAGACAAAACAAAACTTTCTTTGCTAATTTCCTCTTTTGTTAAAAATAGAGACATTCTAGATTTTAAATTCGTGTTTGTTGGTTGATATTGATAAAATAGAGAACTTTTCCAAATCAGCTATTAAAATTAACTCGTTTGTCACAGGTAGAGACTCTGCTGCCAGCAAACGTTCATAGTTTCGGCAGGGATACCTTTAAACCATATTATTGCCTATTGTCCCATTCACTTTAGAGTATGATTAACAGAATAAATTCAAAATATGTCTTTTCACATTTTGTATTTCTTTTCTTTTTCTTCTATTTTGCAAGATAAAAAGTCATTTCCCTGGTGTGGTGGCCAGTTAAGTGACAATGCCATTCACTGGTAGTAATCTAACTGAACAAGCTGGCTCGTGATGAGACCCCTTGTCTTACAATTGAAGCCATTACCCTGTTTTGGTATGCAGTATTGGTAATGTCGGCTAAACTATTTCCCTATGAACATGGTAATCAGGCTTGTAATAATACCTTTTAACTTTTGTTTCCAGTATTCTTGGAATTACACTTTGAATAATCATGAACTTGAGTAAATGGGATAGACAATTTTCCTCCTTAAGAGAGGATGGATGACAAGGTAAGAGTTTGGAGATGCTGAATTTGGATTAGCTCCTATTTTAATATTGATAACCTTTTTGTAACCAATTTGAAAAATCTAAAAATATTTTCAAGATTTATAAACTTCGAGAGGGGTTCACTAAGATTGTAGTGTAGTTTTAGAATGCAATTACAACTAGTTTCCTAGAAATCATTCCTTTTGTTTAAAACTTATATTTTTTAAAAGTGAATATCGCACTACTTTTTTTTTTTTTGAGAATCTCTTTGAATACAGCAAAGGTCAAAATAGAATATGCCTTAGAGTTTTATTTCCTAATGTTGCTACAAACTACAAAAATGTTATTGAAAGGAGAAGGGGTTACCTCCTCAATTAAAAAATTTATTTAACATCAGACCATTAACAGGGAGAGAATCTTTCAACCCTGATAAATCTTGTAGCATGAAGGTTGAATGGCCTATCTTTTCACAGATCTGAAATGGTCCAAGCCACATCTTCTGGAACTTGGTGTGTTTTCCTTAATCTTCATGGGCTTTGTCCAATTTCAGGACTAAATCACCGACTTGAAATTGTTTAGAACCAGATGAAATTGAATCGAATGATGACTTGATGATTTGCTGATGTTTTGCATGAATGATTTTGGCCTTTTCTCTTTCTTCTTCTAATTTTAGAATTTGATCATGTCTAAGATGTAAATAAGAAGAAGGATTTTCTTCAATAAATTGAACTAGGGCTAGAGAAGGAAGAATGAGATTTGTTGGTAGTATAGCTTCTTTCCCATAAACAAGTTTAAATGGGGACGAACCTATAGAAGCTTTTTGTGTTATTCTGTCAACCCATAATGCAAATATTAAAGATTTGTGCCAGCTCTTATGATTCTGTTCAATAGTTCGCTTGATAATTTTGATAAGGTTTTTGTTTGTAGATTCGGCCAAACCATTGCCCTGAGGATAATAGTTAGCAGAATATTTGAGTTTGAATCCTCTTTTGATTGTGAAATCAAACATAGCATTGCCTGAAAAGTAAGATGCATTATCAAAAACAAGAGCATTCGGGACACCAAACCTGGTAATGATGAATTGGTCTATAAATTCAATAATAGCTTTAGAGTTTGTTGTCTTTAACGGAATCGCTTCAACCCACTTGGTAAATTAATTGGTAGAAGTAAGGATATACTTGTGCTGTTTGGAAGAGTTTGGAGTAATTTCTCCGATAATGTCCAATCCCCATTGCTCAAATGGTTGTTCAATGTTGTCCGGTTGCAAAGGGAAGGCTGATTTCTTTTGTCTTCCACTTGAAGTTTGACAATTTTGGCATTTCCTTACATATTCATGAGCATCTCTAAACAGAGTGGGCCAGTAATACCCAGCAAGGATGACTTTGTGAGCTGTGGTATCAGCTCCAAAGTGGCCTCCTGCTGGTCCGTCATGCAATTCCTGCAAGACCCTTTGTGCTTCCTGTTTTTCAAGGCATCTTAATAGAACGAAATCATAATTTTGCCTAAAAAGCACATCATCAATAATGGTAAAAAAAAATTCTTTCAATATTATGGCCCTTTTGTTTTTGTAGGATAGGTTGGGAGGTGCATATCCATTTTCAAGTAAAATATTAAATGAGCATACTGTGATTCAGAGTCAATGATACTTATCTGGTTAATGGTTTCAGATTGATCTGTATCGCTTGATTCTGGGATGTTGGATGCTCCTGCTAATAACCTACAAAAACCTTGGCCTCTAACAATCTTTGCTAGTTTGATCTCTAGATCATATTCTTGGAGCGCTGTTACCCAATTATCCCTTTGTTCTCCTAGTTCTCTTTGGATTAATAGTTGTCTAACTGAGGAGAAAGGAACTAGAACCTTCGTATGGGCTTTTAACAGGAACGGTCTGTAATGTTTAACCGCTTTATATACCGCAAAGGCTTGCTTTTCTACTTCAGAATATTTTAGTTCTGCACCTTGAAGATTTGAGCTATAGAATGAAATTGGCGCTTCCAAATTGTGATCGTTGATCTGTGTAAGTACTGCAGCATAAGAACAATCGGATGCGATGGTATACAATGTAAAATGATTAGAAAAATTTGGAGTGTTCAGAGCCGGGGCATTGATTATTGATTGTTTGATTAATTCAAATGCTTCCTTTTCTGGCGATCCCCATTTGAAGACTGAATTTTTCTTAATCATATTTTGAAGTGGTAAAATAATCTGAGAAAAATCTGCAACAAATCTTTTTACAAAATTGATTTGGCCTAAAAATGACTGCATGGATTTCTTATTATGAGGAAAATGGATTTCAGAAATTTCTTTAATCATGTCTGGATCAATATAGATGCCATTTTTAGATACAATAAAGCCTAGGATCTTACCTTGAACAAGAGCGAAAAAACATTTCTTAGGATTTAGAGAAATACCGTATTTCTTACAGCGTTGAAAGATTTGATTCAAATCATGCAAGTGATCGGATCTCTCTTTAGAAAATATAGTAATGTCATATAAATAGATGACTACTGTTCTATTAATTAACCCTTTGAAAGCGATATCCATTGCTCTTTGAAAAGTGGCTCCTGCATTAATAAGTCCGAAAGGTATTTTTTGATAAGCATATGTTCCCCACTTTGTTCTGAATGTGGTTTTGAGTCGGTCATCAGGGTGGACCAAAATTTGGTTATACCCTGAAAACCCGTCCAAGAAGGACATTAACTTTGAGCCTACCACTGATTGGAGTATCTGCTCCATAGTAGGTAATAGGAAATTGTCTTTTAGACTAGCCTTATTTAAATTTCTGAAGTCAATACAAATCCTTATGTCACCATTTTTCTTTCTGACTGGTACCATATTGGAGACCCAGTTTGAGTGTCGTACTAAAAAATAATCTTAGCTTTCAAGAGTTTATTGAGTTCTGATTTTATCTGACCCTCTAAGTTCGGATGTATTTTCCTCAGCTTTTGTTGAACTGGTTTCTGTTCGGGAAGCATTGGGATAGTGTGTTGAATAATAGATGTATCATATGTTTGTAGATCATCATATTTCCAAGCGAAAACATGTTTATTCTTTCGTAACAGACTA
>APFE030536166.1:34008-50806 GCA_000404065.3 Pinus taeda | reverse complement strand
CCCCCTCGAAGAGGCTGAATTCTAAGGTGTTGATCTATCTTTTCTATCTTTTTCTTGAGCTGGTTTCATAACAAAACGCCATGTGGCTAGTTTGTACTTAATGCTAGATACTTGTCGAAGGTACCAAATAGCGCTCAATCTGAAGAAATGTCTATTTTGTGTTCCTTTTGGGACTCTGCTAGGTCATGTGGTTTGTAAATAGGGACTGATGGTAGATCCCACGAAGATAACAGTGATACTTAACTTGGAGGCGCCGAGGAATGTGAAACAGCTGCGCGCAACCTTGGGACATACTGGGTACTACAGGAAGTTTATCAAGGGCTATGACCAGATCATCGTGCCTATGGAGAAGTTGTTGAAAAAGGATGTCACGTTATGTTGGAACGAGGACTGTTATAAGATCTTGGATGTGCTGAAAGGAAAACTGGTCACTGCATCGATTTTAGTCTTCCAGGATTGGAAGAAGGAGTTTCATGTACATGTAGACGCATCATGTATAGCACTAGGAGTAGTACTGACACAGGCCGACGGAGGAGAATTGAACCATCCTATAACGTTCGCAAGAAGGAAGTTATCCAAGGCTGAGAAGAACTATTCCACCACTGAGCACGAAGGATTATCCATGGTATACGCGCTCCAAATGTTTAGACACTATTTGTTTCGTGGACATTTTAAGATGTATACGGATCATTCTACATTGAAATACCTAGTCAATAAGCCTGTGTTGGGGGCAGAATCTGTAGGTGGTTATTATTATCCAATGAGTATGATTTTGAAGTTGTTGTGAAGCCTGGACGAATGAACACAAGACTAGAGCATCTGTCATGCATCGAAACAGGAGAAGAACCCACTAATTTGGAGGAGGGATTAACTAATGCATAGCTCTTTGCAGTGCGCATCGCAGATGGTCACTTTGAAGACATCATACACTTCCTAACAACAGGAACTGCCCTGGAAGGCTACACCATCCAACAGAAAAAGGAGTTAGTGGTGCACACAACAGACTTTTCTGTCATTGCCAGACATCTGTAGAAAATGGGGTCTGATGAAGTATTGCGATGGTATGTACCAGATTTTCAAAGAAGTAGTATCCTTGCGGATGCTCATGGGGGTGCCACGGGAGGCCATTATGTAGGAAGAGCGACCGCGCAAAAGATTCTACACACAGAGTTGCAGTGGCCAACCCTCCATCAGGATTCCAAAGCCTACTGTGGGGTGTGCGACGTGTGTCAAAGGACTGGCAGGCCATTGCGGAGAGATGAGCTGCCCCTAAACCCACAGATGATGTTACAACCCTTCGAGAAATAGGTAATAGATTTTGTGGGACCCATTCAACCCCAAGTAAAGAAGAGGGGAACATGGTACATTATCACCGCGACTTAGTATTTGACTTGATGGGCAGAGGCACATCCTGTGAAGGACTGCACAGGTGCAACCGCTACAAATTTTCTCTTTGAGTATGTACTAACGCGATTTTGGTGTCCAAAGGTTTTGATGAGTGATCGCGGTACGCACTTTCTGAATTAAACGATCAACACGCTGACAGAGGAATTTCAGGTGTATCACTAGAAAAGCACACCTTATCACCCATAGACTAATGGGATGATGGAAGCATTCAATAAGGTACTGGAGAATGCGTTGACCAAGGTTTGCAATGCTCAGCGAAGTGATTGGGACCTGCGCATACCCGCAGTATTATGGGCCTATCAAACAACATGCAAAAAGTTGACTGGGTTGTCACCCTTTAGTCTTGTATATGGTGTTGAAGTAGTGATGCCCATGGAATACATTGTGCCTAGTCTGTGCATAGTGGCACTCACGAGTATGACGGATTGCAGAGCCTTGGAAGAAAGGATTGTGCAACTTGCTGAGCTTAAGGAAAAAAAACTTCTGGCTGGATTTCATCAACAAGTCCAAAAGAAGCACGAAAAAGCATGGCATGATCGGCACATTAAACTACACACCTTTAAGGTAAATGATCTAGCTTTGTTATATGACAGCAAGTTTGATAAATTTCCAGGGAAATTTAGGATGCACTGGCTAGGGCCCTATGCCATTAAGGATATTACCAACAGTGGAGCAGTTCAGTTGGTTAAATTGAATGGAGATCCCTTCCCAGGAAAGGTGAATGGTAGTCGATTGAAGCCATACACCAGTGATCTGACCAGGTGACCATATGAAGGTAGCATAATATTAGTGCTCCAAGCAACTGAAAGGAGGTGCGGGATTATAAACTACACTTCCCAGGTTGGGGAACTACGCGATTGGAGGATTGTGCAGAACGAGGCGATGTCACAGGGTTTGCGAAAGCGTGAAGAGAGCTGCGCTACCTAGGGAAAAACCGCGCAGGTCAGCCGGAAAGTGACCGTTAAAGTCATTGTTCATGATTTGATGGTGAGAATGTAGCCAAATGGAGTGGGCAACCAAAATTTAAGATGAAATTTATGGGTAAGATCCTTGAAAATCTGTCGTGCAGTGCACCACCGAAATTGTCGTCATACAGGTTGATCTGGGAGGTCTTCACAGTAAGATATTCGTGCCTGCAGAGTGACTCAAGGGCAAGTCACCATCTTTGTGTTAGGGGCCTGTTGGAAACGGTTCCCCTAAGAACAGTTTTGGGGCTAAAAGCCCATATTGTGGGACAATTTTGTAATAAAATTGTAAAGTCTCCACATTTTGTGGCCACGGAGGGCGAAGGTGTCAAGAGTCATAAAGGGTTGTCTGCCCTTATTTTGTAAAGTGGCAAGTCGAATGTAAAGATCTACCCATGGTCCATAGACCATGGGATTATATAAAAAGAGATAAGTAAGCTCTAGAGGAGAAGAAGAAGAAGGGAAAAAAATGAAGCATTGGAGTTTTGGTAGAGAAGTCTAAGTGTTTCAGGTTTTAGTGTAGGTAGAGGCTCTGCAGTTGAGCCTAGGGTGGAAATCTGCAGCTGAGTGTACGGACCCCTGCAGCTGTGTGCGCAGGGCAAATAGAGTCTGTATTAAACTGGAAGATATCAATAAAGATAGGTATTATGCAATTACTATGTATTTAGTCCCTGTTAATGCATATGATTATATTGTGTTTCGGGTTTAATTTACAATGTTTATTTGATGCGAGAATGTATGTGATTGTATTGGATAATTGAACGCAAGTAAGGATATCAGTTTACGCAGCACTAACTACGATTGATTAGTAAGATAAGTAAAACAATTGAGATAATTTGGGAACCTATACAATACATTGTCATAGCTACGCGAAAGTGCCTGGACCATGGGTTAGGGCTATGCGAAGGTCAATTGTACACTTTCGTGGAGGTACCGAAGGGCAGAATAAATGGTAGACTAATAGATCCCCAAGGCTTAGCGATCTACACAAAAGTAGAGGCAGAGGGTATAAACAGACATCACAACCATCTCAAGGTGCGGAAACTTGGTTCCAGCATCCCCCCATACTGCTTCAGGTGAGACTTTGGTTCGCGCTCCGTGGGCTGATGCTGAAAGGGCCAGTAGTGTAGGGATTTATTTGGCTAAATAACATTGAACCTAGATCAGGGCCCACAAAGCCAGCATGTAGGCATCAACATTGGCTAGCCAGGGCCTCCCAAGGATGAGAGGGTAACTAGTAAGCTTGGCCTTAGGCTGGAGAACTAGGAAATTTGTAGGGCATTCCGAGTCAATGGAGACCATCACATCCTCTACAATCCCCTCAGGGGTCACTATGGAGCAGTCTGCAAGTTGCAGGTTTGTTGTGGTCTTTCTCAATGAACCAGGGAGGTTGAGCTTGAGCATGGTGTCCTTGGTCATCACATTAATGGCAGCCCCAAGATCAATCAAAGTGTGTGTGACAATGGTGCCATTGATGTGCACATCTACTATAGGGCTTCAAGGGTCCAAATACTTTGGACAGATTACCTGCCCCTACATTAATTCGGACAGTTGTCCAATGACATTAATGGTACGAGCATCTCTTCTTTGCCTCCCTGGATGCTTGAATCACTTCTCCTTAATCAACTTGTTGTAAATAGGCACATCTTTTATAGCTTGGAGAAGTGGAATTTTGACACATAGATTTTTCAATTCTCCCAGAAGTTCAGTCTCTTCTGGGGTGGCCTGGAGTGGTTGGGTTAATCTCTCAAGAAAGGGTGGTGGATTTACTTTAGGCATGCTTTCCTCTCTTTCTTCCTCAACCTTCCTAGGTGGAGGTAGAGGTTGGTTGTCCG
This sequence comes from Pinus taeda, assembly GCA_000404065.3. Classification (NCBI taxonomy): domain Eukaryota; kingdom Viridiplantae; phylum Streptophyta; class Pinopsida; order Pinales; family Pinaceae; genus Pinus; species Pinus taeda. The sequence goes on along the minus strand of APFE030536166.1, from coordinate 46,599 downwards.
GAAGTACTCTCCCAAATCTCAGGTTGATTTCCTGAATTTCCACAGCATAAGCTGGACATGATGTCTCTCCACTATATACTTGATGTGCATGTCCGTTGTTCGGGTTCGGATTTGGCTGGGCAAGCATCTGGGGTTGTTTAGGTGGAGCAGAGTGTAAAAATTGTGGTTGAGCAGGTGATGAAGGCAATAAAGTTGGAGCATTGTTGTATGGGGGCCTCCTCCCCTAGGGCGGTGCATTCCACTAAGGTTGTGGCGAAGCATATGGTTGAAATGACTGGGTGGTTGGCTGGGAATGATATTGAGGTGCAAAGACCAAGGAGGAGGTGTAGACCAAGAAGGATGAGTAGGGGGCCTCCACGAGGGAATGGATGTGGTCTGGTTGGGGTTGTAATATGCATGGGATGACCCTTGCATGTCCTTCTGGTATGGCCTAGGCCCATGGGGTCTCCTTTGATTTATGTTGCAAAGTTGTTCAGTCACCCCTTTAGCTCCTTGATATACAGCTTTTCGTCCAAGTGGAGAAGGGAACTTGTCTATGGAGTTGTTTTCTTCATAGACTAAGAAGATTTCAAATGAATTCAATGGACATTCATTCCTAGGGTGCCTCCTAGTGCATCTAGGGCAGAAAATGGCTAAGGATCTCTCTGCTTCCTCCTGTTTTCTCTTTATGTGCATAGTGTCCATCTATAGGTCGAGGGTTTGCAGCATCTCACTCTTGAAATCCTCCAACATGTTTCCAATGTCACCATTGATGGATGAATTGGAAGAGGATGGAATGACCATAGATTGACTACCCTTACCCTTTTTCCTAGCTGCCCTAGAATGGTTTCTAAAGACAGTATTGATATCCTCATAAGGTAACTGGCCTACGAGGACTAGCCGTAGTGACTTAGGGTCAAGTGTGAACCTGGCCCTTTTGTAGCTAAGCTGGAATCTTTCCCCATATTCCTCTAGGGATTCATCATGCCCTAAGGTCATCCTAAAAATTTCCTCTTTAGTGTCTTGAGACCTACAGTAGTCTCGATACTTGTTGTTGAAGGCTTGCTACATCTAAGCACAAGTGGTGATGATATCCCCAGGTAAACTCATGAACCACCGCAAAGTTGCATCCTTGTGGATGGGAATAGTTTCAACTTCTTCTCATCATTGGTGTAGTCATAGGTTCGACATATGATAGAAAATTAAAATAAGAAAGTGTATGGATTTTCTGTGGTCAGGCCATGGAAATGTGGAAGGGCAGAGGTGCTTATATTCTTCATATTAGTATCCCCATTGGTTTCCCTGATGGGGAAGGCACCCTCAACTCTTTCTCTATTTCCTTAGTCATTTCTATTTTCAGCCATTGGATCAGTAGGAATGGGTTCTTCTCATTCTTCTTCCCCTATAGGTTCTTCAAATATTTCAGGTTGCTCACCTAAGTGTTCCTCCAATTCACAGCCACCGAGGAAGAGGGAAGGTTGGCTATTTGAAGTAATGGGGGTATTTGATAAAAATTTCCCTAAGTTATCCCTATTCCTAGAAGGCATGAAAAAAATGTTTTTGTTTTGTTTTGAGTTTTTTTTTAACTTTGAAAGTGATTGCAGAATTGAAATTTCACACTGAATGAAAATTAACGGACTGAATCAAAACTAACTACTTGAATTAAATCTTACTTGCAGAATGGAAAGGAAAGAAAATAATGCAAAATGGAAAAGAAAGCAACTAAATTACTCTTGCAGAAATGAAACTAATAGTAGAAAATTAGAAACAAGAAATGGAAAAAAAAAGTAGTAATCACATATTACTCAGACACCTCAATGGAAACGGCACCAAAAAGTGATGAGCACCAGTATTGCAGCAAGAATGCTGCAATTCCTGGGGCTACCAGCTTTACTTTATCAACCCGGGGTTCGTACAAACTTAGAGGTGATAGTGTTTTATACACAATTAAAAGTGATATTTATTCCCTTTTGTCATTGTTCAGTTAGCGAGAGACCACTATGATTTTTCAAGCCAGACTTCTACGAATTCAGAAAAAGCTTGAATACTGATGAGGGAAAGAGAAATCTACTTTAAGAGAAACCTTATCTACTGCAATAAGGAAAAAGATTGAAATCCAATGTTAAAAACACATCATTTTCTAACTAACTACTAAGAGACTATGTTTCATAAAGAATGTTAGGTTAACATGTATGAAATTCTACTATCTTAAGCATGTAAATCCAAAACATCAACATTCTATTATTGTGCATGTAAATGGCTAATATAAATCTATTTTTTTTCTTTTTGTCTTTTTTATGGAAAAGTGTGAAAGCTAATCTCTTTTGGTTATACGGAAGGTGGCTTAGGAATGCTGGTGGATGGTTGGAAGGTTTGGGAGACCCTTAGGTGACCTTGTCTAGCTTCCTAGAGGCTTTCCCCTCAATTCGTCCCCAAAACAGGCCACTACAGGAAAACCTACAAGATGTCCTAAAAACCTACAAGATTCCTTATATTTCTACAAGATACAACCAAGAGAAAAATGATGGGTGTTGAAGGTGATGGAAGCCTCAGGGAAGATTGTTGGTGTGTGGAATGAAGCAATAAAATGCCTAGCATCACTCAGAACTCAAAACCAAGGTTGGGAGATGGTTGGATTTTCTCAACATGCTTGGAGAAGTTTCCTTGTAAAATGATGAAATTGGTGAGGATCTTAGTGAAAGAAAGGAATGATCATGGATGGATGAAGTTTGAAGGAGGTTTTGGGCTATGAGATCTCTCTTTACTTCTGAAACACCTGCACTACATCAAACATTGATATTTGCCCAAAAATCATGTAAACAAGGCGAATTTCAATAAGCTAGGAAAACAAAGTTTAATGAGCTAGTTGTCTACTTCATGCATGAGGAAAACCTGCAGAATAAGATGGAATCATTGATGAGATCTACTATAACAAAGAAGATGGAATAAATGATGACTAGGTCCTACTCTTACAAATTGATCAAATGTTGGCTTGAGTACAAAAAACACTAAATTCTATGAGAAAGTAGAATTCTATCTTTTCGAGACTGCATAGGAGTCCTTTCCTCAAATCATGATCCCTGAAGGAATAAGTGAGGCCAAAATACCTATTGAAAACTTTTTGATGGTCATTTATCTCTTCTAAACTACTGTTGAAGTAAAGCACAAATGGAAGCAAACTAATAAACAAATTAATCAAATCTACACTACTTGCAATGAAATACTTTTAAGGACAATTTAACCATGAATCTATGAAATAAATCTAAGCATACAGATACAAGAAGAGGAACCTTTGCTGCTATGGTTGAGCCCTCACCCAAGATCTTCAGCCCTCTGAGTTAACACAGTGTTGGATAAAGAAAAAACTCATTCTCATTATGAAAATAGAAAATTACATAGCAATTCCTTCCACAAGTCTTGAGCTCAAAAATAACTAGTGTTTTTACAGCAAAAAATCAAATCCTAATGAGGCTCCATGCCTCTCTATTTATACAACTGAAGTCTCCAACAACTTCCTTAAATCTAGCGAGGGTCAGCTCCCAAACTTGAGATACACTAACTCTTTGACTATCACTTGCTTGACTGCCTTTTGATCTTCATGACTTACCTACTTGTACTCTGAGCTAGTGTGATTGATGGAGGAATATTTGAATGAGGGAGGAGTAAATGAGGAGGATTTACTTTCTATAATCTCTCTTCCTCTTCATATTTGAGTTTCATCCCTAAATCTTTCCAAAATTCCATGATTTTCTCTCCCAAACCTGCATTTAATGCACATTATTCCACTAGGAATAATATCTCACTTTTACTCGTCTCATTAAACAAAATATAATCAAAACATTAATAAATTGTGAGAAGAGTTGATTTGACCAAGCTAGAAGGTGAATTAAGGTCCATATAGTTACCACTGATGACGCTTGTTACACAGTAATTTGTCACTGCTTTCACTCCAGTCCTTCTACTGTGTCATGTGTCCAAGTCAAACATGCTCATATTAAACATGTGCTCTCTGAGGTTGCCAAATGACCCACTTTCCTAAAGTTATCTGCTTCATCGCGTCTGTGGATTAAATATACGCACTGAAGGGCACTCATAAACAGTGTAGTTGCGCTGCCATCGTGGAAGTACATCTGATTCTTGCGATGGCCCGATTTTATGCTCCAGCACGAGGCCACTTGTTATCTATAGCGATGATCTCACTGGTTACATTTCTCACTAGCAATGTCACCACTAAAGCTCAGTTATTTACCCGCGATGATCCAGATTGGGCGAATTTGTTCCAACAGTCGGCCTTCTGGATGACTCCAGACCTGGTTGTTGACATAGTTTGTGTTGCCCTCCCTTCTCTAGCATGGCGGTTTCGTCATTTGTGCTACCTTCCTTGATGATAAGCTCACTCTTCCACCTTTCATGTAGACTCCTTCTCCTATTTAAACACTCACCTGTGTTATGATCAGCTAGTTGGAAAATTCTTAGATTGAGCAGTGTTGTTAGTGTTTGTAGCTAGCTGGTGTGGGTGTGGCAAGTGTGAGAGTGTTGATAGCTTGTGGAAGGTTGTGAAGTGCCCTTAACATTGTGTAAAACTCATAAGTGAGAGAGACTTGTATGTTGGGAGATCCATCTTCATAGAGTGAATGCTTGAGGAACATGCTGGCTAGATCCCTCTGAGAAGGCTTGTGACGTCAAGACTTTGGTTGTAAGCTTACTCTTATTTCATTATTAATACAATCAATGATGTTTTCCTATGTCTTGTATGTAATTTACTTGATAGCTCATGACTTCTTGACTTTGTGAGTAAATAGATCATTGTTGTTTTCCGGTTACGTGCTTTATTGTATTTCCTTTGTATTGTTTCAGGTTGATCACTCTTTGGGAGAAGGAAGTGGAAGCTCGAGCAACGCAACGGAACTCCATCAACCATCGGTTGAGGTAGGCCTCCAACTATTACTGTTTAAGGAATGATATTGTTGATCTATCCTTGTTTGTGACTAGAGCCACTCTAGAGCTAGAGGGGTTGCCTCTGTCCGCAGAGGGAACACTTTCCTGCATCACAAATTGGTGACTCCATTGGGGAGTCTGCCTTATGTTCTTCTCTTGTTTGCTCTTGTTTTGATTTTTGGTTTGGTCTCTTTTGAATTTTGGGGATTAGTTACTAGCCTTTTAAGTCTCTCGGGCTGATCTGGGAAATACCCCTATTTGATTGAAGGATTGATTGTTTTTGATTTGGGAGTTCTTGTTTTCCTGTCATTGTTTTGAGCATCATCACGGATTTAAATGTAACAGTCACGTTGTCATCGCGTTCACCTTTTGTAATATCCTGTGCATCGCGTAATTACGTCTCACAGTAGCGATGACTCTGTAAATCCGACCATCGCAGAAAAGTCGTGTACTTCCACGTTGACATCACTTTGTTGCTGCAGTTAGTTCTTTTTAAGCACTAGTTGCTTGTGTATTACCCGCGCTATTCCTGTAGGATTGATTTTCTCAATTCTACCTCCTAAGTCCATCAGTCCTGCTAGTCCCTTGCTTTTCTCGCTTGCTTAGTAGCTTGTTTTTCACGGTTTGTGGTTAAGGAACTTTTTTGTCAGCTTTGTTGAATGAATCTTGCTATTTTGCCTGTGTTACCTAGTTCGTTATTTCAAGCTTTTTGAATCAATTGGCTTGGTTGCTGGTTGCTCAAGGTTCGTTTGCAGCTTTCTTCTTGATTTGATTGAGCCTTCCTCGTTTCTTGTTTTTGGTTGATTGTTTAGTGACTGTCATTGAACCCGTCCTTAGTGTTGGTTCGATTTCTTCTCACTACCAAACATAGATCACAATTGTTTGGATCAACCGGTTTTTTTTCACACTTGCTTATTGCTTATTTCCTTCTTCTAGATTTAAAGACATCAAAATAAAAAAGATTGCATTCATTTACTGTACGAAAGTGAAAGTGAATTTGCATTTCAAGTTTGCATATTGGAAAGTGAATGATGAAATCTCTCATTAGTAGTATCCGTGCATTTTAGGAATTGATGTATGTATGCATTGAGTGACTGTCTCGGTTTTCTTGGTTTGGGGATGATCTCTCTACCCTCCTATAGGTAGGTCTTCATTGAAGTAAAAGGATATTTTTCTCATTCAAGCTGCATCCTAGGATTTTTTGTATACATACGGTAAGGACTGAAAACTAAAACATAATTCAAGCTCAACTCTAAAATGAACTGAATAAACCTAACAACGCATTGGAACATAACGCACACTATTTAGAGGTCTAGGCTAGAGACGTGCTCCGGCGTCGTTAAACCTAGTCACTTTTGTTTCACTCAAGGTTGGGTGATTTTTCCTTTTGTGACTCAATAGTGGTCTAGTACGGAATTGTGCTCCCATGTACCGTCAAGTATATGTTGGGAGAAACCACTAGGTTATCATCCTTTATCCTTAGGAAGCCGTGTCTGCCGCCTTACAAACCATAACGCACCGAACACAGCATTCGGGAAGATTGACTGCCGTACGGAAATTCCTTGGTTTTCAGATGACTGCCAAGGTGTATATGCAGTTTTATGGGTTGTTTGGTAAACCTTTTGCCTAGTTCTCCAGAGTAGTCACTTTCGTTCCTTTTCGGACTCCCTAAAAGAAAAGGTCCATCTGAGCACTTGTCCTTTCAGGCTCATTAACCTTGAAAGAGATAGAGTCACCTTTTCGTCCTTTTCTCGACTCTTGAAAAATGAAAAGGTCAAGTTTTGTTCCTGTGTCATATAATTTACTGCTCACGAAATATTCCTGGTAATAGTTTGAGTTCTTGGTTGTGATGAGAGTGTTTTTCAGGCTCATTCTCGATGGCAACATTCCTCGAGTCTACCGGCCAAGGTTTCTCCCCAGATGGAAATCCTGGTCTGTTTCCTTCATTTGGAAATGCCAGTGCTCCGTATATGGCAACACTGTCCTTGTCTGGGTTAACCATTGGTTTACCTGTTTGGTTGTTTTCAACCTCGGTGGTCTCGAGTGTCATGACTCTTGTTCCACTGTCTCCTTCGTCTGAACCACGACACGATGATTCCAAGGTTGGGCCTACGCCTTCTTCCCCTGTTTCTTCCTCCTCCTCTCCTCCTTCACCTGGTGAAAGTTTCACATCTAGTAACCAGGAGACTAAGAAGAAGAAGAAGAAGAAGTTTGATAAATGCGAGGCCACCTGTGCACCTACTGCTGCAAGTACATCTCAGGTCGGAACACCTTCTGCTCCTCCACGAAAGGTTAAGTTTCCTTGTAAATTGTGCAAGGGTGACCATCTTCTTCGTGATTGTCCTAGCATTCCTAGGATCTTAGAAGCATGGTCTCATGATCTGGCTCATCCCTCATCGTCCTCTGAAGCTCATGGTGATGCTACCCTATCAACTGGCAACGGTAAGAAGAAAGGGAAGATTCGATTCCCATGTAGACTATGTGAAGGCAACCATCCCCTTCACCTTTGTTCGTTCATGGATAAAGCTTCCGCCGTTTTGGAAAGTCTTACAGCTTCTTCACCCCAACTTCTCGTTGGTTATCAGAGGCTCTCTTCAAACCCTCTCCCGATTGAGAAAGAGATTGACTTAGATTCTTCTCTTGTCTGTCTTCCTCCTTCCGAGCCTGGCTGTGCTAAGCCTATTCCAGACCAACCATTGATCGGGGAGAGTGTCAACTTGGGTTTACCACCTGTTGATCACTCTGTTTCAGAAGAGCATCATTCTCATGTTATTCTCATCTCATCAGATTCTCCTAAGTCCGAGAATGACCCTCCTATCCCTGCTGATCACGAGAGCCCTTCTTCGGTTCCTATAGAGCAGGGGGCAATCATACGATTCCCCCACCAAGTAGTTCGGTCATTTCCTTCGACTGCTTTCCGCCTTCCATCCCATGTGCCTTTCCAGATTACAGTACATGCCTATGATAAGGCAGTACCTGGCACTATTTTGGATGAAGGTGCGTCTGTTAGTCTTATGCCTTCCACTACTTGGCAAGCTTTGGGCTCCCCACCGCTTGTGCCAGTCACACAGAATCTGTTGGCGTTCGACGGAGGAACCAGTTAACCTTTAGGGATCCTCCCGAAGCTTCCTGTTACTTTGGGGGGAAAAACCATCTATATAGATGTCATGGTTGCCCAAGGTGTTTTAGATTTCAGTCTTCTCCTTGGCCGTGACCATGTTTATGCCATGGGGGCCCTCGTCTCTTCGCTTTTTCGTGTGGTTTGTTTTCCACACGATGGAAGAATGGTGACCATAAATCAATTATCATTCTTTAGTCCCCCGGTGCCTCCTGCGCAACTGTCATCCCCTCTCGGTTCTTGCTCGCAAGCAATACCTTCTTTGCCACAGGTTAATTATGTGGCTACCAGTTCCGTCTCTGCCTCTGCTGATGATTATGCAGAGGGTCTCGTACATCATGTACTGAGGGCATTGGAACCCGATCTATCATTGGTGCATCATGACATGTATTCATCTCAGAGTGCATTTATTCCATCCCGCGAAGACCTCTTGGGAGCCATGTTCTCGTATGGCCCATGAACAGGAGTCCAAGGATAGTTCTTTTCTTGTGTCAACCTCGTTAAAAAATGAAACAAGGTGTTACGACGATAGTTTGTCCCTATGTCAACCTTGTTAAAAAATGAAACACGGTGCCTGAGGATAGTTCTTGTTCCTGTGTCAACCTCATTAAAAAATGAAACAAGGATTTTCTTGTGGCAGCCTCGTTAAAAAATGAAACAAGGATCCTAGAGCACAGTTCCTTGTCTTGTGTCAAGCTCGTTAAAAAATGAAACAACTCCCTTTTCCAAATTGAGTCTTTGATTAAGATCTCATAAAATCCAAGTCAAGTCTTTCCAAGATCTCAAATGTGAACCTTCATTCCATCCACCTCATTGGATGCAATGAAGCTTGGGGGGCATGCACCTCGATTTGCGTCATTATGCTGGGGGCATGCAAACTTATAACAAGCATATTTTTCGTTTCAAGCTTGTGTAAACATGAAACCGAATCCAAGCAGAGTTCTCCATGGTTCAAGCTTGTGTAAAAATGAACCTATAGCCGATTTACACCTTGTGATTGCCATTTTTATCTGCTAAATTCTGCTAGATGAGCCTTGGTTGTTTCATTCCATTGCCACCATCTCTTTGGCCGATCATATGTTTTCACTTGGTTGTTTATCCTTTCCTGAGGAACCGCAGCGATGAGTGGTTTTATTAGCCAGCCTCTTGACCATTACATGTTTTGAGCAGTTCCACCATTGCCGGAACCAGTTGCTACCCTTTATACCACTCGTTCCTCCAGGACAAGTCTCCTTTAAGCTCTTTTCTGACTCATAAAAGATGAAAAGATTGCCGAGTATTTTTCCCTTTTTGACCTGTTAAAGAGAATAAAAATGGAGGTCTACTTTCAGCTCTTTTCCAACTTAAAAGACGAAGAGATTTCCGAGTTATTCCTTTTAACTCGTTAAATGGAACAAAAGGCAGTCCGCTTTAAGCTCTTTTCCGATCGTATAAACACGAAAAGATTGCCAGGCTTTTGTCATTTCGGGTTCATTATTGGTTACAAAACGACGTGATTTCGATCGTTTTTTTACTTTTTCGGATCGGGATCACTAATCACGAAAAGTACTCCTCGGTCGTAATGGTCGAGCGGTTCTTTCGAGCATTGTTTTATACTTTTTCGGGCTCGAGAGACACAAATCTACGAAAAAGGACCCCCCTGAAGTTTTCTTTTCCGTGTATTTTTAAAACTCTCTAAACATGAAAAAGACTCCGAGTTTTACCTATGTCAGACTCGTTAAACCCTAATGACATTGGACTCGTCACCATGATGAGACTCGAGCTTCTCCTCCCTAGGGCTCGTTAAACTATTACTAGGTTGGATTCAACCGAAGGTCGAACTTATATTACAAGCATATGCTATCCCCTTCAAGCTTGTTTTCAAAAATAATTGGGGTACTCACCAGCAATGGTGGGGGAAAATTTGGAAATCATCATTGGCAGCTAGTCACTCTTGAACATCAACACTTCTGCTTCTTGTCGGGTTGGGACATCCATACATCATCATTTGGCCTTCCGCAGGTTTGGGTTGCCTTTTAGCCTCATTCCATCTAATTCACGCCGTCTCCATCGTGCCTCTGATCCTTTGGTACCTGAATGTTGCCACCCTCCGGAGCAGTGTCGCCGACATGTTCAAGAGTATAATCCTTCTGCAGTTTACATCCTTTCCTCCTCCTCTGATACTCTGTTTCGCCATCTACCACTTGTTCCATATCTCATGTCGTTGATGGGGGAAACATTATGGCCCTCCTGCAACAGATCGTCTCCTATCGACATCAGCTCATTATCCAGGAGATTGATCTAGAGATCTGTTGTGTAAGGTAAATCCCCTCTGCGGACAGAGGCGATCCCACTAGCCCGATAGGGGTCTAGCAACAATCAAACACGCTGCATGCAAGCTCCTAATTGCATAATCAAAAAGTTGGTCATAAAGGCCTACCTCGAATCCAACGCTATTCGTCGTGGAAGAAACGTCGCTCCTGTCCTCTAGCTTTGGCCGGTCACTATCCTCGCATTCCACGCATGGACACCTGCACAAACAAAGAACAATCCACAACAAGCGTAAAATCCAATATCATACAATTATATATCAGTCAAGCAGGATATAACTCAAATATTACCAGAAGAATACATGAGCGGAACCATAATAACAGTCGTTCATTATTCAATAAAAGAAGAGAAGAATTACAACCAATTAAGGCTTGACGTTGCAAATCTCCTCGATACTGGGTCAGCAGTTTGACATGCCTTGCAAAGCCACTTCCTCTCTCAGAATTTTGGCAGCATAACTTCTCTCTCAGCTCTTACTATCAAGCTCAACACTCTGACTCTAGCATTCCCAAAAACTAAAAACTAGCTGGTTCAATGCAGGGTGACAGTTATTTATAGATAGCAGAGGAGAAAGTATTCGTCGTATCCGGACACTTACTGAAGATTTGGTATTGTCCCAGAATAGCCTTTGGACTGAGTTGTCATGGATGAAAAAGACGACACTTGATCGTATCCATGGGATTTTTCCTTAGGGAACTGCATGAGTAATGGAGGAAAAAACATTTCAGTGCGCGTTGGCCAAAAATCATGACTAATTTTGTGTGGCACGGGCTTTATTCTGTGACAGCGCGTCTATGGGCGCACCCTCTTTGTAGGAACTGAGCCATTGGCGCGGGTTAGACACTGTGGACCCGCGCTAATGGAAAAAGGGCATTTTCCAAGGTTAATCTTCAATGGGTGTCTTCAGGGATATTGAAGTTCATACTTAGGAGACCTCAATGCAAGTGTTTTCAAGTTGTTTCACTGGTCACAGGTCCGTAAATGTAAGCTCCAATGTGTGACAGCGGGGGTAACAAGGACGGTGACCAACGGTGACAAATTACTGCGTAACAGTATGGGTGGAGGTTGAGAAGCTTATTCAAAAACTGGTAGCCTGGGAAGGGGAAAGCATCTCTGATGCATGGCACAAATGGTGGCACTTATATTCAAATGGGAAATTAAGAAATTTGCCTCCAATCATTTCTTGGGGCATCTGTATTGCAAGGAACAAATACATTTTTCTAGACAAGGAAACCCCTGTTGACTCAATTGCCATACAATGTACATCTATTTTCTCAAACATACCCGATTCAAAGGAAGAAACGATGCCCAGACAGATTAGAGAAGAACAAATCAAGGAAGGAGTGTCATGGGCTTATTTTGATGGAGCTTCTCAAAATAACAAAGCTGGAGCAAGATTAATCATCCATTTAAACGAAAGACAATCTCTAAAAGCATTAGTGGGCTTAGGCAATGGTTCAAATAACTTTGCAGAATTATCTGCTCTAAAGCTTCTCTTATGTTGGCTTATACACAGGAACATCTTCACAGTTCAGATCTTTGGGGATTCTTTAAATGTTATCAAATGGGCAAATGATCAAAGTAGATGTCAAAGCTATATCTTGTATCCTTTATTAGAAGAAATTCAGCGTTTAAAGTTGTCTTTTAATGTTTTCTCTATTCATCACATTTACAGGGAGCGCAACGACTCAGCAGACCGACTTTCTAAAGAAGGTCTACAACAAGCTTTGGGCAGTTGGAGAATAGTGGAGGAAAATAATGGAGAAATCCATGTCCCGGACCAGCCTCCTTATGCATAGATTGCATACTTCTAAAGACTTAGCAGACTGGCCAAAGCAGTTTTCTTTTTGAATACAGCTAAAAGATTTTCTTTTTTGTAAAACTGGTTCGTGTTTTATGCATGATTTGGGCATCTTTTTTCTGTTTGGGTTGTTTTTCATCGATAGAGGAGACTCGGGAAAAAGAAGCTTGTTGTTGTTTGTATTACCATGGATTCAAAACTTATGGAAAACTGTTGGCTCTTTTTGGATGATGCTGAGGAAGGGAGTTGTTTTCCTCTTTAGAGGAGGCTCACGTTATGCTCAAGAAGATCTATCTCTCTTAGCTGAAGGAAGGAAGAATAGCCTTTCGTGCAGATCTTTATGATGCTCAATCATACAGCAAAAGGAATGCTTTGGCATATGATATGTAACTTTTTATTATGATTATAAAAAGTTCATTTTTTTCTTTGGAAAAGAATGAATAAT
>APFE030536166.1:14264-29860 GCA_000404065.3 Pinus taeda | reverse complement strand
ATATAAAATAATCAATTCATAAAATAATTAATATATATTCCGTTTTCCATAGACGTAGCAAATCCGTTGACCAGGGTGTCCATGAACCACAGCCAAAAAAAAAACTTTATAACATTTTTTCAATTAAATTGAAAAACTAAATATAAAATATCAATTCATAAAATAATTAATATATATTCCATTTTCCATAGACGTAGCACGATCCGTTGACCAGGGTGTCCTTACACTATTACCAAGGTTGTGGGAAAAAATGGTTTGGAGAAAAACATTCCTCCATTCCTTGGCTTGCACCGAGTGTTCAATGTGGACCGCCCTCAACCATGCTTCCCACCATTACTGGACACATCAAATATTGTAGAACATCTCACTAGTGACCAGGTTCAACACAAATTTCCTCACCTCATGGAGGCTCTGAACGCAATGGGGACCATTACTTCCTAAGGGGGTAAGAAAGATCCAGATGGATATTGGTGGCCACCCACCTATTCCACCTAGACCCCCCAGCCAATTTCATCGGTTTCCTTAATTGTAGCACAATTTACTATTTTTTGTAGTTTTTCTAGTCCTAAACTTCCACAGCCGTTTTGAGGCCCTAAATGACATTTTTTGGGAAAAACGTTGATCACAATAGCAATCATGTAAATAGTTGTAGTCCTCATAGATATCTTTCCAATGAGGTATCGTACGCATCAAACGGAGATAATATGACCAAGTTACGACCCCGCAAAGTTCGTTGCCCAACTAGCCCCAATGGGGCCCGTAAACTCTTGGTGTTACATCTCCTCGGGTTAAGGTTTTGGTTGTTTAAGGTTTTCTCTTATTTTTAAATAATAAAAAGGCCCTTGAACCTCATTGTAACTCAGTTGAGAGGCATGTAGCCACCACATCTCTTCTCAAAGATAAGCTACCATCGCCCGAGCTATCTTATTTCCATTCTATTTGTAAGCATACTTCAGTGTTTTTCTATTAATGAAATGAAGTGTTATTTCTGCTGCATCTCTGTATTTATGGTTATATCTATAATTTGTTGCGTTCCTATTTAAGTTTGGATCATTTATTGACCCTAAACTCGACCCTTGATGATGATTGCAATTTGGTACTTGTTTCTATAGAAATATGCCCTAATCCACTTCGCACGTGTGAGAAATATAACCTAGAAACAATCCCAAAAACTCAAATTTCGTTTCTCCTTCTTTCCTTCCTTTTCTTCGCACTCTTTTCTCTTTCTTTATCGAACTTGAGTGAAATGAGTGAGTGATCCAAGGGAGGTTGAAGTCTCCCTTATATATAGGTATTCCACTAGGTCGAATTGCTCTTTTTAGGCCAACTTGATCTTTGCATCATGACGAGGTCTTGGAGGGCATTTTGACTCAACTTTGACTCAAATAAATTTTCTTTACAGTATGTAACATGCCGCAATGGGTCTTCAATACATGACAATGACTCATTTGACTTGGAAACTAAATGACAAGCCCTAGAAGCACTCAATGGGTGCTTGACGTAAAAATAATTTTCACTTGAGCGTGAAACCCATGCCTCAAGAACAACAATAATAAATTTAATTTTATCTTTCCATTAAATACATAAAATCAGGATTACATATGTCATTATGAATACCGAACCAAGTTACATATTTCAACACTCCCTCTTAACTAAGGAGGTATTCATAATCCACACAATGTACTCGGACATTCTCAATTTAAGGAATTCTCTTAAGAAGAGTCAGATCGGTAAGCCATGTCTTTGCATCATTCCAACCAGTATCGTCACATAGAAAGGCCTTGACTAACAACTCGATCTCTCCACAAGATCAAAGCACAATGTTGGCAAGACCAATAACTAACAGACACCATCATCATTGTCTCTCAAGGTACATACCCCACCTGGGTGTTCATAGGGTATGTCCTTCTAGGACTATTCTTACTTGGATTCACAGTCCTCAAAGAATATCAGTCCTCTTCGACTACTCGTATCTTGGATTCCCTATCACATCCTCACAGAGTATTGGATGCCAAATGCTGACCCAATCCTCCATTATTTCTTCACGAAATGAAGACAAGAATGATGTCTATATCTTTCCCTTTTAACCAGTGAAGATATACCCATTCCTATAGAAGGAATGTACCCAAGCTCCCTCTTATCCAGGAACTTGTTCAAGCTCCCTTTTAACCAAGGACTTGCTTCCAAGCTCCCTCTTAACTAGGGACTTGTTTCCAACAACAACTTTATGCCTTTTGGTGGATATCATGGTACCTTCAGTTGCTTGTAGAACTCCTCCTTTTGATGTCATGAATATCTTTAGGAACCTTCATCTTGTAGGGCATCGGCCATCCATCACTTTTCTTCACGAGCCATGTCAGTGATGCCATCCTTCTCTTCATTGGAAAGTGATCTTCTCGTTCACATATAGATTTTTCTTCATACAACTACCTCTTTCCAAGTCATGTTTCCTTCAGGATCTTCCATCCCACTACATGAGTACTAGTTGTAGGTGAAATATACAACTTTATTTTGGTAACCCTTTATCAATCCATCAAGATTTTGTTCAAAAATAAAAAATGAACATCAAATCAAAGCTACCTTTTGTGATGTCCTTTCATCATGACATCTTGCTCACTTGTAGCATCAACATTCTGTACATTCAAAAACATATCCCCAAGAATTCATATGTCAAGGGTCTCTTTTATTTACAAACATTATCATGGTATTTTTCTCTATGGAGATGTCATGTTTAATTATTATATTCATCATACGTTTACTTCCTGTGACCGTAGTTGCATCTTTCACAATCTCTCATTTCTTTCTTCACGTATTGCTTCACTTGAACTTTCCATTTAAAGTTCCTTCATCTTTTTCAACTACCTCATATTCCATATTAGGACATATTATGTTGATTTCATCTTGTCATGAATATGTGAATCATGCCTTTATGCATCTTTCCAAAGGAATATCTCCCTTTTCTTTGATCATGCTCATGAGGTAGAGCATTTACCCATGCCATCTGCAACAATATGATGACATGAATTTATCAATTACATGCATACATGCCATTTTTCTCCTTTTGGTCATCTAGACTTACTTTGGAAGCCTCCTTTCCTTGATTGAAATTACTTCAACCATATTGACATGCTTCTCTCCTTTGTCATCATGGCATCATCCTTCTAAATAATGAATACCACCCAAGGTGGAATAATCAGTGAGACACTTGCTTTTTCCAAGAGAGGTGAACCTTCTAATGAAGAATCCAATGGAGGATCTTAATTATCCTCATCCTGTAAATGCTTCTTAATGGTGATGATGTGTGATGAATTCTATGCTAGATGAATTTATTCTACCCATAAGTACTACTTATGATTTCAATGAGGTTACCAAGAGAAACTTCCTTTCTATGACCACTACTACATCTATGTAGATTTTTACTTCAACTATCTTTCATGCTTCTATAAATATGTCACGAGCTCTTTGTAACAACCTTGGTCAAAAATCCATTTAATAAAAGTTAATAAAGGCAAAATAATAACCATGCTCATGAGACATGTATTCCAAGTTGAATGTTGGGAAAAACATCCTAGTGTGGGTGTTCATTTGGTTTATTAATGGCTATGGAAAATGACAAAGGAAAAGTGGCATTTATTGGAATTTATTTATGAAAATAATGGAAATTAGGAAAAAATGAAGGTGAAAGGTCACAGGTTGCTTGTGAGGAGGAAAATGAAGAAAATAGAGGCCTCATTGATAAAAAGGCTTCTGAGGATCAGTTCACAGATTTTTGTCAGTTCATCTTTGGAGCTCTCTTTCTATTCTCTCTCTCTCATACTCTTAGACACTTAAATTTTTCTTGGAGCACTCTTGGACGAATGTGGCATACTTGGGATTTGGAGCAAGAAGGCGAAGGAAGACCAGGAAAACACAAGAGGACATTGGGATCAGCAACTACAATGGGTTTTGCTTATAGGTACCAAGTTGCATGTATGATTTTCTTACTAGTTTTGGCATATATGGCATATGCATGTGGTTTCTTGGTCATGATCTGTCATTGGCATTGAGGATTTCCTATATTGGCAATGATTTTTCCTAACATTTCCATTTCCTGGATAGTCATGGTGTTGTGGGAATATTTCCCTTTTGTTTTCTAGTTGGTTCTCATGTTCCTTTGACTGTGGGTTGAGTTATTAGTTCCTAGAGCCTTAGTTGGAAAAACTCTCTAGAGCCATGTAACAACTTGGGTTGAGTTATTACTCCCGGAGTCTTGGTTGGACAAACACTCTAGAGCCCTTGGTGGGTTGAATTACTAGACCTAGAGCCTTGGTTGGACAAATTCTTTGGAGCCCGGCAACAGTTGTGGGTTGAGTTACTAATCCTGGAGCCTCGTTTGGAACAAACGCTTTGGAGCCCTAGATATCTTGGGTAGAGATTAATCTGGTAATGGTTAGTGATGTCTTCCCGTAAGGTGGAATCACTAGTTGAGGGTTGAGGTGGTTTGGCCTCTGGAAGCCCTGGTTTGGTTTTAATGGAATTGTTCTATGAGATCCCACATTCATGCTTGGAATATGGCACGAGGTTGATTGGCTGAAGAGAGATTTGGTATAGCCAATCTATTGTCGTGTGGAATGGGGAAGTCCTAAACCCAGTTTTCCTCTACATTCATCATTAAGAGGTCCTTCTACTTGGTATTCTATGGGTAAATATACTTGTTTATATGTGGTTTATATGGTCGTTATATCCTTGATATTTTTGTTGATTATATGTTGGTTATGATCTAGTTTTATGACAGTGATAATGTATGTCTCTCATCATGTTTTGGTTAATCACTGAATGTACAACTAATATACGGCTTAATATATGTAATGCAATTATTTTGATGAGGCATCAATGCTTCTTATTGATTTTCATATAAGTATGAGACCCCTATGCTCATATCTGGTGTTTAAACCTGTAGAATGCATATCTGTGACATGTTTGATGAAATTCATGTTATGGCTAGTAGGGGTCTAGTCAATTCCTTCAAGTATTTGCATCTGTATCATTGTTTCGATGTTATTTTTCATTTCTAGAAGTTTCATGGAGTTTTGGGAAATGGCTTGAGTCCTGGCCCTGAAAAAGTGGCACAAAATCTAGAGTCATTGGCACAAAACTACTTGGAAAAGTCTCCAGTCGCATGCATGCCTTGTTGTGGTAGCGACTGCAAGGTCCCAATCGCATGCATGCCCATGTCAAGGGAGTGATTGAGGCTTTAATGTAGCAAAATGTTAGGTAGTCTCAGGGGATAGTCACTTGGATGGGATAAATGGCTCTTGGGGGTTTTGTTGCAGGTGTAGAAAGCCAGGTTGTCTGTGTTCCGTCGATTCCACTTCCTTCACTGATACATAGGGAGTTGAATCATATCGTAGTAAATTTTCATCACATGTTTACCCCGGATGGTTGGTTACTTGGGTAGATGTGGGAGGAGGGTGTTATACTCTTGCTTTAATTGTATGCTTCTAATATGATTCCATTTCCTAATATCATGCATCCTATCATACTTATAATGCTTTCTACCATGATATCTATGATTTACAAAAACTAAAAAAGAACATAGTGAAGGAGATTATCTCAGTCCTAGTAGATATCTTTCACTTCCTCCTTCTATGATTTCTTCTTTTCAACTTCTTCCATTTCATCAGTGAAATGGAATTCTTCCCTTCCTCTTTTATTGTTGTACTTCTTAAATTTAGGACAATTCCTCTTGTAGTGCCCATAATCATGACAACCATAGCATTGGATTTTTGACATATTGACCTTCTTCTTTTTCCAAATATTTCCTTTTATTTTGGGCATGGTGGAAAATGCTTGAACTTCTTTGTTTGATCCTACATCACTTTTTTCCTTCAATATGGTTTCTTTAATTTTACACAATGACTAAAGTTCACTAAATGTGGTGGCTTCCTTCTTTCCATAGATTCTTGATACGAAGTTGCCCCATTCCTCTGGTAATGCATTGAGCACGAGTGTGGTCATCTCTTTATCGAACAATATTTCACCCAACTCTTGGAGTTGGTCTCGAATTTTTGACACCCTCATAAAGCATGAGGTTATTCCTTCTTCCTTTGATATCTTCATCTTGTATAGCTCGGTTCTTAAAGATATGACTTCTTCAGCGGTGCTTAAGGAGAATAATTCTACTAACTTCTTGTAGATGTTTGATGTCTCCAACTTTTTAACATAAGGTATGAGGGGATCCTTGACGGATTTTATAAGGATCCTTTGACCCCTTATTTCCCCTTTCATATACTTGGCTAGAGCTTAAGGTTCTTCCTTTGGAGGTTTAGTGATTGAACCCTTAACATGTCCAATGACTTCATTTTCTATGAGGATCAAATTTGTCCTCTTCTTCTATGCAAGAAAGTTTGATGACCCAACCAATTTGTTACTATCCTAGCAAAATGAAGTCATTTTAACAGATTTAGACATATATATAAAGATATTTACTTGTGAAGATACTCCTTGATAACAATATCTTCAACTTGATTCCTTCTTTATTTTGATGATGATGTTGATAATAGAAGATGTCTTCTTGATGAAGATGTATTCCTTCAAAAGTGATATTTGGCTCAAAGAGAGGGAGATCACCTTGATTCCTTGATGATGACAAAAACACTTCTTCTGGCTTCTTCGGATGATAGTGTAGAATGTGATGGCCTTCATAAGGTACTTTAAATGTAGGGTCTTTCTTTGGATCTAGGGTCCTTGAGGTCTTATTTCCTTTGTGATTAATATTCTAAACTTTCCAAGAATGCTTCAATTGAATAACCCTTCTTTGAATGAGCTAGGGTTTTGAGGTATTCTTTGATGCTCTTAATTACTTTCTTGGAGATGATAAGAGGGCTAGACCTCCTTGATGATTGATGTTCTTAATTTTTCCCGGATGATATTCTTGTGATTTTGTCCTTGAGTATCCTTCTTTAAGCTTCCTTTCCTTGATGTAGTCACCTTAGCTCTGATACCATGTTGAGAAATCTAGGGAAGCTAAGATTAGGTGATTTCTCTTATTTTGATAACTGTTTGTGATGTATTTTAACTTTAATTAAATTCTTCTTTCAATTGATTATATTTAGTGTTCTTTTCATCAAACATCTACCAAATCACAAAGAAAAATAAGGCAAAAGGACAAAGGATGTAGGTGATCATCTAGGGCGAAAACCTCTCTCATTGATAGGAAAACCCATAAGAATTATTCTCTTCTTATAGAACATCAATTGACGAATTCCAAGACCTATGACCCTTGAACAAGACCCTATAAGACCAAGTCAAACCTTACTTTGATGTGCTTCCAAAAACTTCTACAATTTTGACCTCCAACAACTTCTTCTGCAATTTCGACCCCCCAACAGATTCTTTAGCAACTTCTACCTCTAGTAGTTTGTTCTGCAAAAAACCTAGTTCACATGTGTGGCTAGAATGTGGATGAACGTATTTCTTATTTCCTTCACTTGACTTGACCTTCTTTCCTTGATACTTCATCTTGAAAAGGAGGCATTTCTTGACCCAAAACTCGACCATTGATGATGACTGCAATTTAGTACTTGTTGTTGCATAAAGGTGCCGTAATCCACTTCACATGTTTGAGAAAGAAAACCCAAAAACAATCCCAGAAACTCAACTTTCTCTTCTCCTTCTTGCCTTCCTTTTCTTCGCACTCTTTTCTCTTTCTTGATCGAACTTGAGTGAAGTGAGTGAGTGATTCAAGGGAGGTCGAAATCTCCCTTATATATAGGTCTTCCACTAGGACGAATTGTTCTTTGTAGGCTGACTTATCCGTTTGAGTAGGTCGGATTGATCTTTGCATCATGACGAGGTATTGAAGTGTCTTTTGACTCAACTTTGACTCAAATAAATTTTCTTTACAATATGTAACATGCCCCAATGGGCCTTCAATACATGACAATGACTCAATTGACTTGTAGAGTAAATGACAAGCCCTAGAAGCACTTAATGGGTGCATCACCAAAAAATAAAATTCCCTTGAGCATGAAACCCATGCCTCAAGAACAACAATAATAAATTTATTTTTATCTTTCCATTAAATACATAAAATCATGATTACATATGTCATTATGAAGACCAAGCCTAGTTACATATTTCAACACCATCAAGAGTTCCAGAAGAAATCCCATCTCCACCCTTGTCCCTTGGAAATTTCCTAAGACCACCTCACCAGGACCCAAAGTCTACCGGTCATCCAAAGCTTAAACCAACACAAGGCACCCACAACACCAAGGATATCCAGTAAATGGTAAGGAAATGATGAAAACAGTGTCAATCTAAGCAAATCCCATGCCAATAACAACAAAATAACCAAAGAACCACATGCATGTATAATGCATCCAAATATCAACAAAGAAATCACACATGCAACCTGTTACCTATAATGAAATCTAGTTGTAGTTGTTAATCCAACCTTCTTTTCCACTATCCTCCAATTCCTTGCTTATTATTTGCTTGCTTTCGCCAAGTCCAAGTGAATGCTAAAATGCTCCAAGAAATCTCTAAGTGTGCAAGAGTATGGAAGAAGAAAGCCAAAACCAAACTGACTAAAAGTTGTGAATTGTTTCTATGATGCCTTTTTATCGTTGGTGTCTAGTCTCTTCCTTTCTTTTTTTCCTTTTTCTTTTTTCTTTCATTTTCCTGTAATTTTTCTTGCATGCATATTTGTGTCTCTTCATATCTTTTTTGTCCTATTTTCTTTTTTTTTTCATATTAGATTTCTATTTATTGCCTCTTTTGCCTTTACCAATGTCTTTGTTAATTTCCATAGTCATTAATAAATCTTAAGTGATGTCCACTGTAATGTTTCCACACCATTCAGCTTGGGATACATGTCCCATGACCTTGGTCTTATTTTATTTACATGAAAAATCAATTAAAACAAAGGCTTTCATTGTGTGAAATTGCTCTGCACCTCCGCACAATGAAATTATCTACACATCTGAACTTAAGGTTAACATTGGTTTGCATAAAAACTTTCATTTTGGAGAGTAAAATCAAACGTTATCATTAGTTTATGTAGAGACTTTCATTGTGTGAAGTTACTCTGCACCTCCGCACAATTAAAACACACAATGAAAGCATCCACGCATCTTAACTTTCTTATCACTTAACCTTTTTATCCGTCAATGACGATTTTATACGTGGAAACCATTCATTAGGCTTATTTATTAAAAATTGAAGTGATGCATGCATCAATGCCATAGGATCCCTTATCGATGTGATTTCCATTGAATTCATTTCAATTATCAACTCAATTCTTTCTCATTATCAAACCAACGATGAAGGTTGGATCTCTATGGCAAGCTATGGCCCCTTCTTATTTCTTGATGCAAACAAGGTCTGGAAAATAGTTTTTTCCCGATCTAAATTATGTAAGTATTTCAGATTTCTTGATGCAAATATTTATTAAGAATTTTCTTGTCATGTCATTTTCAATGAAAATCACAAAATATTTTTGTTCATTTGATTTACTCATGCAGTTACATCTGCTTATTTTGATGGCTACTTAACTTCTAAAGATTTGATGCATCATCTACAACTATTTCGCATCAAAAACATTCATAAAAATCTGAGTGCAACCATTTTACAGCGTAGGCTTGAAAACCGATTTATCATGTCTAAACTTCTTAACATCGAAAGGTTGTTCATTGCAATTTCCAAGTTGTTTGTAAAAGAAATTGCGACTTTGGAAATTTTGAGTTCTAAAATGTCGAAGCAGAAGATGTTGCCATGTTGACTCTCGGCATTTGTTAGTTGGCTAGTGTTGAAAAAGTTGCCATGTTTGCTTACGTCACGATTTGAGCGTATCTATATTAGATGATGGTCGCCCGCCTTACTTGGAGATGCCCTCTACTTCTGTATAAATTGATCGAAAATCGTTGTTATGTGCGTTGACCTGGATGTTCTGGAGCTTCTGCATGATGGGATGAGGCGGTATTGTCAGCGCTGAAGTGGTTGAAGTCTTTTTGGGCCTCGATTTGATCACAAAATGATTCAAATACTGCGCCAATTCAGTCATATTGTATTGCTGAGCAATCGAATCGACCTGCTCTGAAATCGTGTCCTAAAATTTAGCCGTATGTGTCCATCAATTCTGAGATATTGTTATCGTTAATCCATTGTTTAAGCCCCACCCACTCTACATAATTCCTCTTTTGAACATGAACTTTGATGGACATGACCATGTCGACGCTTTCACCTGTGTGTGGAGAAGTAAAGTGTGGAGGTGTGAGGAGATGTGGAGGTACGCACAATGAAACTTTCCACTGCAAAGGTATTCAATAGGCCCCTTCCATCCTCACGAGGATTGGATACTTTCCAGCACATATACACAATTAATATGTTGCTTTCCATGGTTGGTTTTGCGGATAATTAACTGACTTATGTTTCCTTTATTGTTTCTTTGTTGCATATGGAAGAAGGATGCCAATTGACAGTGGAGGAGATAGTTAAGGCTCTACAAGCTCTACTCAACTAAATGACTTGAACTGAATTTCCTCCAACTGAATCTAAAATCCCCTCTTCATTTATTCACGTATATAATTTGCACCTTTTGAAGAAAATCAAACCAATTTGCATTTTCATTATGAATTTCAACCCTTTGTTTGGACGTGTAACTTTATGAGGTCACATAAATATCCTTTTCATCAAGCACAAACTAAACAATTGCTATATCTGCGAGATGACCCAATGTATTACGAATAGGTTGTACAAGGGCATTTATCTCTACAATGTACATGAACCTACTTTGATTCTAAATGCTCTATTTTTCTCATACTTCCCATAGGAATGTTAGACTATATCATATGATTCTACTTTTTGTTTGTCTTTAATGGAAAGCTCATTATTTCTTCTATTATTTTTCATTACAACAGATAATATTGCACGGATGTGCACCATATACGGTTGAGTTAACCACAATGTTTTCTCCATAAGTTTATAGGGTGGTTGGTCTAACGGTTATTCGAAATGGTTTTTGATAAAATCTAATAATGTCGATTGTTTCATTAATCAAATGCAATTACATATATACATGCACACACAATTTGTTGGTTGAGAGAATATCTCAACCACACACCAATGTAGGAAATAGATCCTAACTATTAGGAATAGACTCTTTTACTTAGTAAGAATCACAACTAAGACAAGTAGGAGTTACAGTTTTCAACACTCCCCCTTAATGACTACTTGTTTGAATATCAATTTGCAAAATCTAGTTGTGGTCAAACATAACAAAGAATATGTTGATGTCCATATAAAGGAGCAACCATCCATCAGAATGCATGGGTACTAACTGCTGCAACCGCCACTCTTGTAGGATTTCCTTCGCATACATGGTTCTTTCAACCATTATAACTGCACACCTATACCTGTACCTATAAATCCCCCTCCATCATTGTTAACCTAGGTTTTGTCGGATTACTCGTAACCATGCATTGGGTTTTATCGGATCACCCTCAACCATGCCACCAAGGGCTCTCAGCCACCAAAGCTCAACACAACCATGAAGGCTCAACTCAACCACGAAGGCACTCCAGCCACTATGGGCCACAAACTTGCCACTAGGGCACTCCCACCACTCTGGGCTACAAACCTGCCACTACGGCACTCCAAAGACCCGACTCAACCAGGCCGAGGGTTTTCTCGGCTAACCCTAAACCATGCCAACAGGGATCTCTGTCCCACTTCACTGTTGCACGTGATTTCTGGCTTACCACAAACCGACACTACAAATATAAAGTGGTTTTTAGATTACCACTGTATGAGGGTACACATGCCTTACAAGGCTTACAACACAACTCCAACTCTGGAGTTACCAGTTACATACTTTATAAAGACCACTACAAAACACCATAGACTTTCTTACTAATAAAATGTGTGACTCAAAATACAACATGCTAGTGAGTCTATTCCACAAACTCACACTAACTCACACAAACATTCATTGTGCTATCCTTGGATTCTTTGCCACTCATATTGGCTATACCACACCATTCATTTGATGGAACATACCATTGCTTTCCCATTTGAATATTTCCATCATAGACTATGTACTTTTGAGTCTTGGATATAATGGTCTTGGATCTCTAAATTTTCCCTGTCATCAGTTAGAGTCGTGAATTCTAACAAAATGACTTTATATTGAGGTCACGAATCTCAATTTGTATACAAATTTCCAAGACATATTCTCCTTCAAAACAATATAAAATAATAGCATAAGCCATGATCTAAAAAAATGACTACGATTTTATGCATTAATGCAAAAGCACCAACACATAATATGAGTAATCTCACTTTTACTAATTGTGCTAGATTTGCAAAAGTATCCCGCTTTTGAAGGGTAGTGGATATCACCTGGACAGTTTTTCAAGGGCGCACACTACAACAACACCACAACAAAGTTGAGCACGTCCACCTTGGTTGTCGCCCAACCCGATATTGCAACAATTACCTGAAGCAAAGTCGATTCCATGGGTGGTTATTAAGAGCACCGCGGTGAACCTGAGGAGCAAATGTCCTATGGGCCAGCACCATGAGCTTCCCAGCTCAAGCTAACTAATACAACAACAAAAAAACGATCATTCGAATACAAAGTCTTTTTTTTCAACAAAAAAACAGCTCATTGCCAACCTGGATCTTGATGGGCCAGCTCGATACTTCCAACCTTGAATTTGACAATGGCAGCAGTAGGTCTTTCTCACACGATGCTCATGGATCCCCGAGCATAATATCCACATCCTGGAAGTTTCTAGTTTTTCTTAATGAACAGAGACCGCAGGAGGATTCAGATTGAGGCTTGTTGTGTTCGGGTATTTTGGGCATTTCCTGCAAGGAATTTTCTAAAAAAGCAAACAACAATCTCAGGCAGCCATGGATTCCCTTTGCTGGCAGGGCAGGGGGACCTTGAAAGGGGTGTTGAGCCAGGCATCGAGTATCTTCTTGCCCTCTTCGGGGGTGGTGTGCATTCCTCCAACTGTTATAATGTCTGAGTTGTTGATCGACCTGCAGTTCTGGGCATCCTTCACGGAATCGCAGGTGACAGAATAGACACCTAGGAACTTGTAGGCAAAAATGGAGACCCTGATATTGGTTCTCCGGGTCACCAGTCCCTTCATTTTTGCTTGGTTTTCATTGTGCTGGGCTTCGCTCACCCTTCTGTCGATTTCTTCCCCGACATTGTAGTACTTATTGGTGTCGAGATCCTGGACCTCAATACCCTTTGATCGAAGATGTTCGATAAAGGAATCTTTGAGCGCGCAGCCCCACATGGCCATTCACCTCCGAGGAATTCATCCCCTACACCCAACAGTTGAACCCACGAAATAGAACCGAAAAAAAAGGAAAGAAAAAAAACAGGAACAATCGAATTGAAACTGTGTTTTTCCCACACAGCTACAACAACGTTCTCTCGTCTGATAACAATGGTTTTCCTGTACAAGATTATAGACTTTCACTGCGCTGCAAGATCCATCGATGGAGATGGACAAACTCAAAAAATTAAAACAGCACAAATACACTATTTTATTTTTCTCAGCTTAGGACGTACGAAGCTTCCTCATCCCAGGACAGACCAAGCCCAAGAGGGGCCAGGTCCCTCAGGGCTCTGATACCATGATAAAATATAATAATGTCGATTGTTTCATTAATCAAATGTAATTACATATATACATGCACACACAATCCGTTATCCGTTGGTTGAGAGAATATCTCAACCACACACCAATGTAGGAAATAGATCCTAACTATTAGAAACAGACTCCTTTACTTAGTAAGAATCACAACTAAGACAAGTAGGAGTTACATTTTCCAACAGTATTGTCAATTTTGTGCACATACAAAGACTATTTTCTTTGGGGGTCATTCCGTTGCGGTTTTGAAATTCGATTTTAACATGAAATCCTAAAGCCTCGTATGTGTGAAGTGTGCGGGAGTACAGAGCTCCTTACAATGCTCATTAGGTCTCACACTTCGCACTAATACTTAAGTCAGAAAAGAAACTAATTAAACTTTGCATTATAGCTCTGCACTCTGCTTCCATGTACTTATACCTCTTTATTGTTCAAAAATTGACAACATAAGAAACCGACTAAATGGATTGGCTTGCTGGACATAAACAAATCAGTTTCGAAGGCATTTGTGCTTGCAACTGATAATCTCACATTATACTTGCTCCTCAAATCAGAAGAAAGCGAAGCACTCATCAAAAGACGTTGGACACTGAATGGAGCAATAAAATGTGCCTTCATGCTCTTCTCCTAGAGCTACTAACTCCTACAAGAAAGCATGGCAATAAGCGTGTGTGGAGGAAGCATGGCAATAAGCGTGTGTGGAGGAAGCATGTGCAGAGGTATCGATGCGGAGGAAGTGTGTGCGGAGGAAGTGTGTGGAGGTTGTTGTGCAAAGCAAGCATGTATGGAGATGGAAATTCAAAACCCACTTAATTAACAATAAAGACAAGAACTATGCTTAATAACAACTATTAACTTTGTTTTCTATTACATTTCTTTAGTCACACAAAAGAGAGAAAGAGAGATTACGCCTTTTGATTCTTCTATTTAACTATTTCAATTATTTTTCCTTGACTATTTAATTTCTTTACATTTTTTTAATGCATTGTGTTTTGCAATTTCCAATTTTTTATGCATTATGTTTTGCAATTTCCAATTCTGTTATGGACGATTTGAACTTTCTTCTTCGTTGTTTAGTTTTACCATTAACTTATCCTTATGTCTCACATGAAGGATTTCATTGTTGTTAGGAGTTCAAATTTAGGATTTCATTGTTGTTAGGAGTTCAAATTTCCTATCTTTCCATGCCAGGGAATCATTTTCTTGGCTTACACTTCTTTCGTCACTACTTTATTTTTTTGTAAACATGGATTCCTCTGGTTTAGAAAGATACTCCATGTGTAAAGGTAATTACACGTTAATAAATTTAAAACAGTCACTACTTTATTTTTTTGTAAACATGGATTCCTCTGGTTTAGAAAGATACTCCATGTGTAAAGGTAATTACAAGTCAATAAATTTAAAACAAGGTATATATGGTTAGTTAAAATAAATAAATTATATTATTTAATGTATTTTTAAATTTTAAATAATATTTTCTTATTGAAATTTCAAATAAAATTGGTTTTATTAAAATGTCTTATATTTTAATTGAAAAATAAAATGTTTTTTTAAAGTATTTTCACAGTGATTTTGTCAAATTTTTGTATAGAAATTGTAAGTTTAAGTTTTATAAAGGTGTGTATATTGTTGAATTTCTTTATGCATTCAAAAACACATTTTAAATAACAATAAATCACAATTTCATCCAAAGATGAATCACGAGATTTTGGGAAAAAATCATTTAATCCATTAAAAACTTTTAACTGTTTATTAAATTTAAAATAATAACTCTATTGGTGAAGCTACATCATGGTCATGTTCAAGAATAACACAAAAAAAATAAGAAATTGAACTCATGATTTATAATTTAAAAGTACCTTAACAAAACCCCCAATCACTATTTATCCAAGGCCGATAAAAAATTTTATTTTATTTATTAATGGTTTTATATGAAAAAGA
>APFE030536155.1:0-12094 GCA_000404065.3 Pinus taeda | reverse complement strand
AAAAAAAAAAAAAAAACTCTTTTTATTTATCTTTTCATTTTATGAATGAAAATGCTAATCTTTCCTTGTTCTTTGGCAAGGGAGATAGGTATGAAGGAAGAGGATTAGAATAGTATTGATGGCATGGAGGTCAGCTAGAGGCCTAATCCTAGCTTCAGTGATGATTTTTCTCAATTCAATCTCAAAACAGGTTGCTACAAGAAAACTATAGGATGTCCTAGTTCTCCTACAAGATCCCCTGTTTTACTAAAGGAATAGGTCGAAAGATTAGGAAGTCATTTAGAAGGTGGAATGAAGCTTGGCAAAGGTAGATAATGGGATAATAAGGCATGAAGGGAGTGAACACTACCCAAAGCTCAAGCAAGTATTTCAAGATGGTTGGATTTGCTCAATGGAAATGATGATTTTTGCTTATAAAACAAGAATTTAGATTGAGCTTTTAATGGATTTTGACGACATGGTTGGATAAGGTTTGGATGATGCAAATGAGATGAGGTCTCCCTGCAATGTAGAAGCTCCTTCATAAACACACATTATTTTCTGCATCTATACACGAATGCAACTATACATGGGAAATATTTATTAAATGGAAGAAAACAGATACATACATAAGAGATTAAAAATGACAATTGCAACTCATACTAAGAGACTTAAAGCGAAAGGCCTATTCATTAATAAAACCTAATTTATGCAGCAAGAAAAAACTTTGTTTTTGGACTGTATGAAAGTGTACCTCAAATCATGATCCCAAAAGAGAGAGATGAGGTGAAAACCACTATCACCAGATTTTATGAAATGGCTTTTGTCACTATGATACCACTGTTCTAACTATCCACAAATGGAAGAAAACTAATTAATCATACCAATTCTTGAAAACTAACAACACCAGAATCTACACTTGGAATAACCGAAGAGGAGGAAGCAGGTAGATATCTTCCAGGATGGATAGGTTTCTAGCAACAGAACACTATATTGGGAAAGACATATTCTATGAAGCGACAATCCTTCCATGCCAAGGATCAGACCACTAGCCCATAAAACTAGAAATCACCATGAACAATCAAAATCATAACAGACCTTTCAGGTTTGAAGCTTTTTGGCTGCGAGAACCAACCTTCATAGAAAAAATGGAGCAATGGTGGCAGAACAATGAGACTGAAATAAAAGGAAGGAATAAGATGCACACACTCCAATTAAGACTAAAGGAGCTAAAAGGAAAAATAAAGAAATGGAATAAAGAACAATTTGGCAATATCCAAAAAGACCAAGAAAAGCTACAGACAGATATGAAAAGGATACAACAGAAAATAATAGAAGAGGGGAGAATAGAGGAACTAGCTCAGGAAGAAGCAGGGGTTTTAAACAGGCTGGAGGAAAGAAGAACATAGGAGGAAATTTTATGGAGACAAAATTCAAGAGTACAATGGCTGAAAGAGGGGGAAAGAAATACAAAATTCTTCCACAGAGCCATGCAGCAGCACATGCAGCACAATAGAATATTTTCTCTAAGAGATAACCAAGGCAATAGATTAACTCAGAAAGAGGAAATGGAGAGACTATTGATACAACACTTCAAAGGTATCTTGACTGAGACGCAAAGCAATAGAGAAGAGGAGGTAGTAAAAATAAGTCAGTATATACCCAGAAGAGTGAATCGAGAGAAGAACATGGCACTCCTAAGAGTAATCACTGAAAAAGAGGTAGAGGAGATAGTGAAGACAATGGCTAAGAACAAAGCCCCAGGACCGGATGGATATACAACAGAATTCTTCCAAGAAACCTAGAGCTTTATGAAGCAAGACATAGTAAATGCTGTGGAAGAATCAAGATGCACGAAAAGAATGCACCCAACATGGAATGCAACATTCCTAGCATTGATTCTGAAGCTAGAAAAGGCATATGAACCTCAAGGTTTTAGACATATAGCATTATGTAATGTAATTTATAAAATCCTAGCCACCATAATGGTGAACATATTAAAATTTGTCCTTCCAGAATTGATCTCCGAGGAACAAATAGGGTTCGTGAAAGGGAGACATATAGTGGATGGAATCATAGTTGCACAAGATGCGATTCATTCATTGAAGAATTCGCGACACAAAGGTATGATGATCAAACTTGACTTAGCTAAAGCTTATGACAAGATAAGATGGGAATATCTCTAGAGAATCCTAAAAGCTTATGGCTTCGATGATAGATGGATAGAATGGATAATGTCTTTGATCACCACTCCAAGTATGTCCACAATGCTAAATGGAAC
Organism: Pinus taeda; assembly: GCA_000404065.3. NCBI lineage: Eukaryota > Viridiplantae > Streptophyta > Pinopsida > Pinales > Pinaceae > Pinus > Pinus taeda. Next base: position 9,834 of record APFE030536155.1, on the reverse strand, counting down.
CCCTACATAAACTTTTAAACCGTCTCGAGGGCTTAGACAGGGGGACCCTCTTTCACCATTCTTGTTCATAATAGCATCTCATGGTCTGGGTAGATTAATAAAAACAAGAGTGAAAAGTGGAAAACTAAAAGACCTTAGATTGTGGGGAGAAGAACTAGCCATTACACATCAACAATTCATAGATCATGTAATGATGTATGGCCAAGCCAATCTTAAGGAAGCGAAGAAATTACTGGAAATCCTTGAAGATTGTACGAAAGCATCAGGTATAGAGATAAATAAAGATAAAACATAAATCTTCTTTTTCAATACCCCAATGATTTCACAATCATTCCTAGTCAGAACAATGGGGTTCTGAATAGGGAAGTTCCCTACCAAATATCGGGGTGTCCATCTGAGTGACAAGAAAAATAGAACAACTAACTAGGGAGGCTTGATAGGGAGAATTCAAAAAAGAATGGACAACTGGATGTTCAGAACACTGAACATATCGAGTCACCTTATTCTCCTTAAGTAGGTCCTCCAATCAATTCCAATATACCAAATGGCCAGTCAAGCTATTCCAAAAACTATATGCCAAAAAATGGTGGAAATTTTCAAAAAAATTCTATGGAAAGGAACAAACAAAACTAAAAAGTGGGCGCTACTATCATGGAAATGGTTGAGAAATTCCTTAACAGAAGGAGGATTAGGGTTGCGTGATCCATATATATTAAACCAAGTAATGGGTGCAAAACTATGGTGGAGGTGGATTCAAGGAGGAGAATATGTATGGAAAACATTATGGGAAAAGAAATATGAGATGGCAAGATCCCTTGAAGGAAAACTATGAAGTCAATCAGAAAAGAAAGGCTCAGCAATTTGGAACCTAGCAAGGTCAAATAGGGACCTAATAAGAGAACACAATTTCTGGGAAATTAGGGAGGGTGACAAAGCAAACTTTTAGAAGGTGGCATGGCAACAGAGAGAAACCCTCAACCAACAACCTCAACTCCAAGATGCTCAACAGTTCACCACCCAAACGAAGGAAGACGCAGCTTGAAACCACTGGCTACCTGAAAGGGATGGTTACTGGAGAAAATGGAAAATGAAAAATGACTGGCAAGAAGCACCAAAAACAAAACAATGGATAAATTACAAAAAGGAGATGGAGACAAGGAAAATTGTAGTCAAAGAAGGAATGGACATTATAAGGTGGGGAAAACACATCAAAGGAATGTTTACGACAACAAAAGGATATTACATAAAGGCTGGTAGTGCCAACAACCTAGACATAAAAAATGGGATAGAATCTAGAAAATGAAAACCTGGCCAAAGGTTGCGTTATTTACCCGGATACTGTCCCATGAGCGAGCCTTAACCTGGGACCAGTTGAGAAGGAAGGGGACGCATGGACCATCGCGCTGTGTCCTTTGCTAGGAACAAGAAGAAACAATGGAGCACTTGAAAAACTCCTCTAGCGTAAACACTATCCTCTGGAAAAACCACCAACATCTCTTTGAGATTAGCGATAGAGATACAAGCAGCATAACTTCAACTGTAGAGAAATGGGGGAGTAAACTATACGATAATATAATCTTGAACTGATCCTGGAATCTATCCATAGGGTTCTTCCTGTGGAACATATGGAAGGCGAGAAATCAGTTGATATTCAAGGAAGACGAAAAAGCTAAGAAGGAAATATGGAGCCAAACTATACAGAACATAAGAGAAACCATCATCCTCGAGAAGTGGAATGACGAAGACTGGAAGACAGACCAAATGAAGACACGTATTCTGAATCGATTGCAAATCAAAATGAGCACCACAGGCATGGTTGGAAAAGAACATAAGGCAGTTAAAGTTGGGGAAGAAGACCACTATAGGAACCTGCCACAGGGATTCACAAAACTAAACTTTGATGGAGCGGCAAAAGAGAATCTCGGGGAGGCGGGAATAGGAGTGATATTCAGAGATGATGGAGGTAGAACCCGCTGGGTTTATGCGATGGACTATGGAAAGGCATAAAATAATGAGGTATAATTCCATGCGCTGAATAGGGGGATAGAAACAGCCATCACAGAAGGGTATCAAAAACTTCAGATAGAAGGAGATTCGATGCTCGTGATAGAAACACTCAAACAACTACAGCAAGGAGTACTAGCAGAGAAGTTGAGTCAAAGCTGGAAGATGACATGGATAATAATAGAAATAAGCCATCAATTGAGGAAGATATCCTACATCATACCATCCCATGTAAGATGCAAAGGAAATGCTCCTGCAGATTACTTTGCGAATTAGGGATGTCGGAAAGGTGAGCAACAACTGGATGCAAGTGCGGAAGAACTCCACCAAAAAGAGGATATGGAGTAATTGTTACAAATTAAAGAACAAGACAGGATCCAGAGTGAGCATCTAGAGAACTCACTCGGACATGACGGGAGTGGAGAGGGAAAAGGACACACGCAAGAGGAATAGTATAGGACAGAGGTGGAGCAGGACAGGATAAGATTGGAGTTCGGTAGGATGACGGAAGGGGGTAGAGGAAGGACAATACCTGAGAGTATTGGGGAAGATATGGAAAGGAATGGAAGAGGAGAGAATAGGATAGCAAATCCGAGGACGGGCAGTGAATTAATGCCAAGCGGCAGGATAGAGTCAGTGACCCGATGGTAAGAGTAATTTGGAGAGGAAAGAAGTTAATGAAGGATGGTGGACAGGATAGGAGGGTAGCATCCCAAAGCAGGAGGGAAGGGAGGCATGCCAAGGTGAAAACAGGACAGCTGGCAGTAAATACAAGAGGAGGGAATGAAAAAGGAATAAAGTCTAAGGAAAAGGGGAAAGAGGTATTATGCATGTAGATGAGAATGAAGAAAGGTGGCGAGAATGAAAGAGAGGGAAACAAGATGAAGCAGAAGGAGAAAGTAAGGCAAATCACAGTGAAAGGGTATGTGACTTCTCTAGTCTTAAACTATGAAAGTGTAAATTGTTTGGAATATAGTTTAGAAATGCAGTATGGTATGCATATCTGGTTTGATCACCTCAATTGTCATAGCAATTTCAGAGGTCTGAAAGGAAATTACCTCGAAGAGTTCCTGGGTGCTAGGGACAGAGAAAACGTTAAGAGAGATGGTGAGAAGCCTGAGAGCCAAGGCTTGGATGAACTAATTTCGACCGACCCCCACCTTAGAATGGAGGCGCTGGTATATCATGCTCTAGGGAAAGGAAGAATGCCTGTCACCTTGGATGAAGGCAGCGGGGAAGGAAATTCTAGAATCCATGGGGGATGGATTTGCACCCTAGGGAGAGGGGAGAAATCTTAGCTAGAAAAAACCTGGCCGACAAATCTGAGAAAACCAACCCAAGGGGAGGCCTCTGTAACCCAATCTGCACCAGGGCTGAACCATCAAAGGAGAGAAGGAAAAATAACCAAACGTGGGTTTTTTTCATGGACAGGGCTAAGCAAAGTAACCATGGGTACCCCACGACCAGAAGAATTATTAAGACCAAAGCAAAACAAAGTAGGGGAGGAAGCCAGAGGTCAGAAACATAGAGGGTGGGAAACTGGAGGATTGGAAATAAGAGGTGGGGGGAGAAAATCCACAGATAATAATGTAAAATTAAATTATAAGATTGACATTTGTGTTTACTATGTGATAGGTCTTGCACCAGAACATGGAAATACTGTTAAAAAAAACAAAGAGCAATAGGAAAAGAGTGTTAAAGGCCAAGTAGAAAGAAAAATGACCCCCAGGAGAAGCAAGAGGACTGTCAAGAAAGAAGAAGGCACCAACATTCAGGGAAAGAAAAGGGGCAAGAAGCCCGACAGAGCTTAAATGAAGAAGATCATAGACTCGTACATGGAAAGGAACGCGAAGGAGGTTAGAGACTATATTTGGAGCTGGGAGCAAGATTTAAGAAAAAAGCTCAGGTGCAGAGACTTACCCATGGAATAATGGGAAGGAATGCTGCAAGACCCAAGGACAATAAATGGTAGGCAATCAATGTTCAAAAAGACCCTACAACAATACTAGATCATGAAACACGTTGTAGCCCGTGCTATGACTCTTCACCATGAACACATGGAAGGAGAAGTTCTAGACAAACAGGAAAGTAGAAAGGAGAAGGACCCAGTTCGGACAAAAATTATTAAGGATATAGCGACCATACAGATACAGACTTACAGGAACAATCTCGCACTAGGAAAGATTGGATAGACTCTGACAGAGATCAAATGGAAACTGGCACAGGGACGCGAGTTGCTAGGCCCTGCTGAAAAGGCTTCAGGTCCTAGTGCAAAGGCTTCAATTCAGATAGCATCCTCTGATGAGGATTAGTCTAGTGATCCTGATAGTTTTGTCTTTGAATTTTGATTTAGATGAAGGAAATAAGCAAGTCTATTTTGATATTTAGTGACAATAGTAGAGACATTCATTATAGAAACAGTGGATGGATTCTCATGACCTTATTCAAATTTTGGAATGGTTTTAACGCTGACTGGTGGTCACCTGGTTTCCTTCGGGCAGGTGACTAACCGGAGGTTTTGGATGTAAAAACTTTTGAAAATAGTTAATACATAGAGTTCTATAATGCTTACAAAAAAAAAAAACAACACCGAAATCAGTCCATCCGCTAACTATGAATGTAATCTAAGCATACATCTACAAAAAGATGAACCTATGATGCTAGAGTTGAGCCCTAACCCAAGAGCTTCATCCCTCTGAATTAAATTATTGCTATATCAAGGGAATGCTTCTCGTTTTCATTAAAATATAAAAAACACACAAGAGTGATCAATCACAATGTTCCAACTCAAAAATTCTTATTGGCTACAATGAACAAAAGTACAAATCCTAATGAGGCTCTAAGCCTTATTATTTATACAACGAAAGTTACCAACAACTTCCTTAAATTTAGTGAGGCTTGTCTCCCAATCTTGAGATCAACTTTTCTTCAACTATCGCTGGTTTGGTTGCCAATGATCTTAATGGATCGACTGCCTGCAACTTCGAGTTGATGAGATTTGATGGAGGAATATTCAAATGAGTGAGGAGTTAAGGAGGGAGATCATCTCCTAAAATCCCTCTTGCTTGTCTCCTTCAATTTCCTTCACTTTAATTAGCCAAAATTTTCTCCAAAACCTGCAATCAATGCACAATAGACCACTAGACATGACATCTCATATTACCCTTCCGATTAAGCAAAATATAACAAAACATGTACATAATTATGAGAAAAGTTTATTTTAGTAAGTTGAAGAGTTGTATTAAGGTCCATATAATTTACCCATTGATTAGCTTCATCATTACCCCCTACTGAAAGTGTTGCTCATCCTCTGAGCAACGCAATCTATGTCCATGTATATCATTGCTTTGGTGGTCTCCTTGACATTCCAGGCTTTTACTGTAGTCACCTCCTCTTCTGGATAAAACCCTGCATGCTTCTCTATCTCCTCCCACTACTTTCTTTCTTCTTCCTCCTTTCTCCCTTCTAACATACCCAAAAGCAATGGTGGACTAAGTTTCAAGCCAATTCAGTTGACTTTGAGTCTTTGCAATGCTTGCTTATACATTGGGGTCCTTTCTAGTGCATCCATCATTTTGTTAGGAGAATGATACTCCCTGATCTTTAGGTTGTGGGGCAAGGTGTTCCATCTCCTTTATCAGGCTTGTTGGCTTTCATCCCCTAGAAATCTCAACATGTCCTCAAAATGAGTGACTTCTTTCTCTTGTGCAACTAGGTATCTTGGTGCAAGCTGGGGATCATTGGCAATGAGGTTGTGGCTGCTAATGATAGCCATGGAATTGGGTTGTTCTGCTTTGATGAAAAGGGGTTTTGTTTCTTCTCTTTCCAATACCATTTTTACTTCTATAGCCCTGGCCTCCTCATGATCCATCCACGATGACAAGGCCATCAATTGTAAGTCCCCTAGATTTGGATTAGGGTCCCACACATGCAAATTTGTTAGGGCCAAGTTATGTAGGTAGAATTTAGATATCTTGGCTCTGTCCTCTAGGGTGCTTTGGTCACAAAGGTCAATGAACTATCAATAGGATTGGAAACGCATAGTTCCTATTTGTGCAAGGGTTTTTATCTGAAACTGAAACCATTGTTCTTTGAGGTATAAGGCATATGATTTTGTTGGAATCTTGCATTGGAGTGCCTCCATGGATAGAATTTTCATAGTTACCAATTCTCCCTCCTTCTCTTGTAGTTTCCTCCTTAACCATTTTTTCTCAACCTCTAGTTGAGATTTCATCAATCTTTCCCTATCTCTTATTCTACTCAACTCTTTGACCATTTCTATCAAATTTTCTTCCCTATGGCTTGCATCTTCTACACTTTCTGATTTATAAATTTTCATCTAATGATGTGTCCTTGCTCTCTCCTTTTCAATTTCAAATAATAGAGGGATGGAAAATTTTTGTGGTATCACTCTGCCCCCCTCAATGAATCTGTAATAGCAGCTGAGGTTTGGTTGTGGGATAGGTTCTTGGGAATCTCCCTTTATTTTTCCTTGAGTGTTTGCTGCCTCTTTTCCTTCCCTTTTCCCTTTCATTCCTTCCTTATCTTATTTCTTTGTTTGCTATAGTTTTAACAGGGTTTCCTAAAGGACCTTTTTGCTTCCTATGGGACTGTCTACGTTTCTTGTAGGAGACCTTTCCCTTTTTTGAAAGGGCTCAAAGGTTCTTTAAATTTTTTTGCTGAGGTTGACCTGGTGATAGGCCTCCTCACATAGGTGATTGGTGACCTTGGGGAAGCTTGTTGTGATGTGCCTTCTTCACCTCTCTTTCCTAGAGGGACTAACTTCTCTTGTTATTTTAGTGAGTCATCTATGATAATGGGAATCTTGGTAGGGGTTTGAGGTCTCCCTTGTTTTATCCTGGTACTATTCCTTGTTTTGAAGTATAGGAGAGTCTGACTTTGCCTCTTTCCTTTTGATTTGATAGGTGTACTTAGAGCAGTTAAGGCAACAATTTCCTCCTTCTCTGTGGGCTCCAGTGACACCCTTGGAGATTCCTCTTCTTCCTTTCTTTGTACTTCAGGACTTGGCTCATCCTTTTGTGTTTATTACCTGTTTTATTTTCCATCCTTTGTGCCATCTAGTTTTGCCTCCTCTTCTTTAGTCTCTTCTTCCTCTTCTTGATGTTCTTCTTATTCAAACTCTTCTCCCTCTTCTTTATCACTAGAAGTAGGGCCATTGTCATACTCAATGGCTTGAATTTCATCTTCCTCATTCATGTCTGCAAATGTGGACCACATAATAGCGATTCTCAAGTTGTATAGGGCATCTTCTAGTATGAGTTTGATTAATCCGTGATATGAAAACTATTGATGGTTCCCTTATTGTACTTTGATGCTCATGTCTATAATTGATTGTAACAAAAAGTAAGGCACACTAAGTCTTTTATGAGGAGGTATCTCTTCTCCAAATCTCAGCTCATGGAGGAGTCTAAACTAGTACCCATAGACTATACTAAGTCTACCCTCACAGGAAATATACTTGATTATGTGATAGCTTACTTGATTCCACAGATATGAAATGCCTACCCTTCTAACCCCATTTTTGTCTTCAATTGGTTATTCTCCTTCCAAGAAAAAAATGTTATTTGTAAGAGTGTTGCTAGCTTTGTCCTCTTTTCTCCACTGCAACCCTAGAGGAAGTGTAGTGATCCTTCTAATGCTCTCAAGGGTAATTGTTATTGACAAACCCCTCACTTATAGTAGTGGCACTAGCTCCAGCTAGAGGTATGAGTGACGTTGCAAATTCCCTAGCTACATCATCATCATATCCCCTAAGTAGCTCAAAGAACCCCAACCATTAATGCCTTGTAAATATTTCTACCACAGGAGGATGTTGGTGTATTCTGGTTGTTCTTGTGGGCTCCCTTTTGTTGAAACCCCCTGTCATATTTTCTCTCTATCAACCTGTTTGTATGAGGTTTGGGTGGCTATAACTTAAGAACTTCTCTAGGTAATGAAGGTTTAGAGTTTACCCTGTAAAATATTTCACAGAATTCTATCTATCTCTATGGACATTGTAAATACTTAAAAGAAATGAAATTTTCTTTCCTTTTTCTATACAAAAGAAAGCATAGAGGATATGGCACCTACCTTCCTATGCAATTCTCTAGTGATGAGAATTCTTGAATTTCTGGCCCTAGGCACCCAATTACAACATTTGTGACAATTCTTTGTGTTTTATGTAGCTTTCCTGTAGTTTCTTGTAGGTGCTCACTCTTTCCTGTAGTTTCTCTGTGTTTCCTATAGGTGCTCACTGCAAGTAGACCGAGAATCACTTTTCCTTTTAATGGCTCGTTAAGGTTATCTTTGCTCTCAAACTCTTGAAATAACAATGCTTTTCATGGAAGTTAGTTAATATTTATATTTATGGATGGTTTCATTGAGTGATGTGTTGGATGGCCAAGTACTTATTTCTCCTTTTGGACCATTGGTCCCACTACTAGTTAATCATGCCACCCTTCATCGTAATCATCACCCACTTCTGTTCACCTTAACTTGACCACCTTTCTAATTTATTCCCCTTTTGAAGTGACCTTGCCACGTGTCCAATTGATTAACACTTTACTTTCAGTTATTGGACTGAGGGTGGCCAAGTTAACTAGCCACCTTCACTTATAAAATAAACTTCCTACATATTCCTACAATTTAATCATATTCATACTTATGAGGGAGTATTGGTGAGGTGACATACTTATTGCTCCTTTTCCTTTCTGAAGCATGCTGGAGAGTGGTGTTGCTATGATGCTCATGACCTAGGTACATCTTCTTGATTTCCTTTTCCTTTGTTGTTGATCTTATTTTGCTGATGGGTTGTTTTCATGATGATGTGCAGGTGTTGACTTCCTTTGTTGTTGTTGAGCTCTGGAGGAGTTTCATTGTTCCTATAGTTATGCTTCCCCTCTTTCAATCATTGTGCTAAATGTTAGGCCTGGAATTGTTGTTTCTTCATAGTAGGCTGCTACAGGATTTCCTACAGGAAAACTACAGGATATCCTGTAGTTACCACTTTTTTTGAATTTTTGTGTCCTTCCTCTACTTGTAGGGGGAATAGGTATTGGAACGAGTGGAAGGTGTGGCTATGGAGTGGTAGGTGGGGTAGGCTATGGGTGGCATGCCTCTTTGATGTTCTTTTCTCTTTTTTCTTCATTTTTTCTATTTTTTTCTAACTTGATTTTTTTTATGGACACAGGGGGTGACATGGTCATGAAGGGGGTCCACTGAGGTGTGGTGAAGTCAATGGCCTTATTTTTTAATTAAAAAATATCCTGCATCATAATTTCTCCATCGGACTTCCTTTCCTGTAGATTTTTAGGACTTCTTGTACTATTACAAGAAACTCCTCTAGTAATTACAAGAAATCCTGTAGAAAGCACAAAATTACCTAAAATTTGAATTTTCCTGTTGTTGGAGATGAATATGGATGAATGAACATGGGAATTATTGAGGAGATGAAATAGATAAATAAAAGCATGTGTTTTTGTAGGGATTGCTTCCCTCTAATCTCTGTGTCCATTATCTCTTTGAAAACCTGCAGAAACCAGAATTGTTATGAGTGGGCAGGTTTGAGGTCCCTGCTATTATTTTTGTGCTTTCTCTCTCTATGTCTCTCTCTCTTTTGAAAGACAAATAGGTTGCCTCAAAGGAGGTTTTCATCCGGGTTCACTACCTTGGGTGCCTCAAAAGAAGTTTTCACCTAGAGATCTTTTATTTTTCCTTTTTTATATTTTTTCTCTCATTTTTTTTTAACACTCCGTTGTGCCTTGCAAACAACCCCCCATTTCATATTTATTTTTATTTACAAAACCATTAAAATATGAAATGGGTCCCTCT
>APFE030536151.1:162874-198641 GCA_000404065.3 Pinus taeda | reverse complement strand
CAAATCAGAAACAGGAAAAATGTGTGTGTTCGTTTCGGTGGTCAACAGGATGCTTCAACCAGCAAAGTCTCTTTTGGTCAGCCAGCCCAGATGTGTCACAACAACCCTCCAACCAACAGATGAGTCAACCTAAGTCAATTCTGCAAAAGTCAACGCTGTCCTAAAAAGTGAACGCAGGGGCAGCAAGCTAAAAGTCAACGCAGCAGCAAAATGGTCAACTCTTTGACCTCGATTTTTGTGCCAGGCAATACGGCCTTCAAAAATCGAACTTCCCACAAAGTTTCAGCTTGATTGGACCACGGGTTGACCAAAGTCAACGCTAGTCAAACTTTCTGCAAAACCCTAGCAGCAGAAACCCTAGCAGCAGAAAATCCGTACAGTCTGTCCTCTTCTTCCTTCCCACGTGTGGCTGAATTCGTCCTCCAGGTAGCTCGTATTCTCTAAGATGAGAGAGGAAGATGTGTGTTGAATTGTCTCCTTATTCTCTCCAACTTTTCCTGTATATATATACATCAATGAGGGTGTGTGACACATCTGTTGGGCATGTGAGCCTACATTACTAAACTGGCTGACCTTGCACATATAATTTATTAAGAATAATAAATTCAAAATTTAAGTTCTGCTCATCGGATTAAGACTATTTTTATATGGATTTTACACCTCTCTGAAAGAGGAATCCAATAAAAATATTAGTCTCTTAATCTGATCATCAGAACATGGAGTTTGGACCTAGTTGTCCAAATTTAACAAATTTCTAGGCACAAAAATTGAGGGAATATGGTCAATTTGACCAGCAATGACTTCATGGTTGACTACAGTTTGACCAGAAAATTATAACAAATTTTCTCTCTCCTTTCACTGAGTTTGACTGGGGAAGGCCAAGCTATTTTGAGGATGATTTATTGTTGATTTTACCAATGTTGACTTTCTGGTTTGGGCTGAAGTTTGAGTCGATAAATTGACAGGATTTTTTTGACTTTGAATTGGACAAGTCAATTTCACTTTTGTACTCTCTCTCTCTCTCTCTGCTTAACTTTTGATATAATAATAAGAAGAATTGATCAAAGGGTTTTCCCAACATTGGGGTTTTTCCCTAGCATCTACCAAATCTGGTGTCCTCTTGTCTTGGTTTGTCTTCTGAATATTGTTTTATGTTCTATCTACTTTTATTGTCAATGTGATTAATGGTTAATGTGATTGCTACTATAAATCTAAATTGAAATTGCTATTGGGTTGCTTAAGGAACATTGAAGTAATTATGCTAAGCACAGAACATACCATTATTAACTAAAATTAATAGATTGTCATCTCAACCCCTATGATTCCTGTCACATTGATCATTTTACTTCTAAGGTTTACAAATCTATATGTAATTCATGGATGTATCATTGGTTTGATCACACATTGCCTTAGCCATCTAGGACACTAGGTGTAGAAAGAGGTTCCTTTATCTACCACTTTTAGCTGTATATGTATGATCCATGTGTATACGATATTATGTTCAATGTGTACTATTTTTATTGTGTTCACTTAAACTGTTATGCAACCAACTCACAAAATAGAAGAAAATATAGATGAACGCCTTCAGAATCAGCCTCTTCGAGGGGGCAACCTCCTTTACATTACACAAATGAACAATTCTTGGATGATACAAATGAAAAAACTTACTTTCTATATATAGGAGTCTAAGGGGTCACAATATAATCAAAGCTGACATAATAATAATAATAATATAAGGGCACAACTGCAATAACAATAGTGGGTTTCTATGGGGCACAATAATAACAATATGGGGACAATAGGGGCACAACAATAACAATAAGGTCTAAAATGACAATAGTAATGGGGGAATCACTAGTATTACAGGCACCTAACATAAACACTTTGTTCCAACTCTTGATGCTTTGGCTATAAGTTTTAACCTGAGTTGTTCCATGGTGTTTCATAATTTTGCTCAGAGAAGTGTGTCATCTTGATGGTTTGGGTATATTATTGGTGATTTGAGTAGGTGCTATACATTGATTTTATTGTACCCCTTATTTCCTTTAGTCAAAATTTACCCCATGTCTCTCTTAACAACACATGTGAAGGCCTTCTAAGCTATGGATAGCTTCTAATAGGGTATTTTTAAGCTCTCAATGAACTTCCTCAAAAATAATGAGCTACCTATAACTATTTAAGTTGATTGATAACATTATTTATAGATTTAAAAATATTTTTCACCTCCTTAAAAATTAATAAATATTTCCATTATGTGTAAAACTCATGTCCATTTTCCCTCATATCAACATACTTATACTAGAGAGAACTCATATAGTTTTTATTGATACTCTAATTAAACTAACGTTATTACTTATCTTCAACATCATTAGATATAACTTCTATTTGAGACGACCTCCTTTTGCTCAAATAAAAATAAAATTTAATGAAAGCCTAAGCGACCATAGCTATTGCTTTATAAGATTTTACCTATTCAAATCTAATTTGGCGGCGACTCTAAAATCTTAATGGACCTGCAAATTTATTTTCCTGCCGCACTTTCTGATAGAGGATCTCAAAGATCAAATTCATTCATAGAAGAGTTGAATATAATCAAGGGAGATGAAAGGTACTCATATATATTTCCCGTAAAATATTACTCAGGCTTCTCTTTACATGGTCCCTAAACGAACCTTCCATTTGAGAATAATGGTCCTGAAACTGACAAATTTCTGGGAATCTGGTCATTTCATTAAATTGCAAAAACTTGGCTTGTCTTTTATTGATGGTAGAGATTTTGTAGTCCTTCAATGATTAATGAAGTGCCTTTTTGTTTCCTAAAATTTGCTTCTCATATGGATGACTCTGATATTGGTCTTACCTTTGGTTAATTAGGTAGCCTTCACTAGACACTACAACAGTTGAATCACAAGTAACTTGCTAGGATGAAAAGGAGGGAAACCAGCTAAAACTGATCTAAGGCAACATCTGCAAGAATACAGGTACTAGTTATCCATACATTCAAATGAAGAGGATGCTCTGGTCCTCAATGCTTGCTATCATCTTCTATCTGATTTATATTTGTCAATATGTCGAAAACAAGACTTCTGAGATAACAACCAAAATAGAGCAATGCCTCAAGTGTTCTAGAGTCTCACAGAGCTCCAACAACCATGATATCTCTTGATCGACACGTCTATCTAGATTCTGCAGTATAGAGATATAGATCACGGGTATATATTATTGTAATTTGGACAAAGAAGTAATGTTTGAATGTGATACAATAAGATGTCCCATAGTCAGAAGTTGGAAGCTGATGAAGTGTGGCCACTATAAATATGATATCATTTAGTAAAGTGCCTCAGGCATGGTTTAAATATCTGGATTAATGATCCAATTCTCATATGCGAAAAATAGGTCTTGAAGAATAGGATATGGCATCAGTGGTTGTAATTATCTCACCTCTAGAGGAGATTTTTTTATGTACTACATATGAATGAGATGAATTTTATAGCTTGCATTGTTTAGAATAATTTTCGATTTGATAAATCAAGCTGTGTAATTTAAAGATTGAGATAACTGAATGGTAAAGGGGAACACATTCTACAACATATTTTAGACTACAAGAAATGATTAAAGATGCTTCTGGCTTGCAATCTATTTTGCCTTGTTTCAATTGATTGAAAAAGTTTTCACAGAGGAGAACATGTATAGAGGGCCTAATGATGACCATATCAAGTTCAAAGCTCCTGGGTCTTAAAATAAGTGCATCTTAAAATTTTTAGTCAATACAATTCAAAATCCTCCTTTAGAGTGTCTATTATATACCTATACACCAACAACTACATGTAGAAAGCAAAAGCAAGATCCATAAGGGTCACAATGGGCATGGTTGTATATTTGAGTATCCTCCCATTGACAAGGCTAGGTCATATGCCCTCTTATCTACAAATCTGCATTTGCTGAAGACCATTGTTCAGTTTTATTCATTTTCATGATTGTTTTTTTTCAAAATCATTGTTTTTTTTAACCATCCAGGCAGAGTCGAGGTTTGGATGGAATAATGTTCATCAATTAAAATTGTGCAAGGCTAAGTCGAGTCAAAATTCTCATTGCTATAGTTTATTTCCCACGGCGACTCTCACCCCAAATCCTTCCTCATAGAATTTGAAGTCAAAATGCCCATTGATATAGTTTATTTCCCATCCTTGGCCAAAAACCCACCAATACACACGAAGGGTTTGGCCTAGTTCAGATTTCTAAAATTGAACCCCCAAGGAGCCCAACCTCAGATGCAAATACAAAACTTGGCTTGCTAGAATGAAGTTGTGTAACCTCCTAAAAACTACCCCAAATCACTGAGATGATCCCTCCTATGAATCTCCTCACTTCCTAGCTTTGAATCTAGCATGTAGCTTTTCTCCTCAAGACCCATGTATTTCATGGACTAACTCTCTATGCTGTCCTCCAAGCCTATAATTCGAAAAAACTATTTTTTGTCCTCTCCTACTCCAGAAGTCCTCTTGAATGCTGACCCAAGGGTGACCTTTGAATTCCCTGGTTTCTCTAGCTAATCACTGGCTCAATGTAGCTCTTTCCTCAACTATGTATTCTCTACTGCTGACCCAGAAATATGCACTTCGTGGTGATGGCTGAATGGATGTGCTGTAGATGATTCCCGGAACTCCTCCAAATGCTACTATGGAACTGCCTTCCTAGGGTGGCACTCAAAGTCGCCTGAAGGTAACGTTGAATCTCCTGCTTGAGAGATTCATGGCTAAACAACCAGTTGACTCAGCTAAGCAGCTCAGGCAAACAATCAAGTAAAATTTGATATGCAAGGTGAATGAATGAGAAAGTGAGAGGCTCCTCCTCCTTATTACTTTGTGGCCCTTCCTTTGCCTCATGTGGTCCCCTCCAACGGCTATATGAATTACCTCCCAACAATTCGAATTCCCTAGTACGCATTCCCACGTGGTTGGCATCCACCTTCCACTTGCAAACTAATATGACCGTATTTTCTCCTAAGTCCCTAAGTCAAAACTGCTTGGGTCCTTTTCCTTGGAAAAATTGTGGAAAATTGTGTAGAGATAAGCCTGTTACAAATGATTTTGGGAAGGGACATGACAGTCATCCCCTCCCAAATGTTGCTTTCCCTCAAGCAACTTCAAAGTTGGGTGCTCCAAGATGTGCTCACCCTCCCAGGTGGCATCCTCATCTGGCAAGTTCTTCCAGTGTACCAAGAACTCCTTGATGGTCCCTCAACATCCTCTCTCTCTTGTCCAAAATGGCCTTAGGCTCCAAAACCAATCGGCCCTCATCATCCAATGGGGGTAACTCTACTTTTAATGTCACCTGTTGCTCCAACACTTGTTTAAGGCATGAGAAATGAAATATATTGTGAATCTTGCTACCTGAAGGTAGCTCCATCTCGTAGGCCACCTCCCCAACTCACCTGACTACCCTGTATGGCCCATAAAAATGGGGTTGTAGTTGCTCAGCCACCCTTTTCTTCAATGTCAACTACTTGTACAACTGTGATCGGAGGTACACCAATTCCCCCTCCTCGAAATGTCTCTTGGACCGGTGCCAATTTGCGTACACCTTCTGCTAGTTCTGCATTGTCACTAAGTTGTCCTTGAGAGCCTTGAGGATGCCTTGGCTCTCTCAGATCCAATATTTGGCCTTCGAGGGCCATCTGTCTCCAAAAACAACATCAGCAAAAGATAATGCATCATAACCATGCAAGGCATGGAAAGGACGAAGACTGTTGTGATTAGTCCTCACCTGAAACCTGTTACCGACCAGATATTGTCGAAACTTGGCCAATGCATGCATGATGGTCAACATCTCTTTGTCATATATAGAATATGACTACTCATGGGGTAAGAGCTTCCAACTCTCGAAAGCAATGGGGTGCCCATCTTGAGATAGTACTGCTCCAACTCCCTCTTCGGATGCATCACACTCCACAGTGAAGGGTTGGGCGAAGTCCGAGAGTGCTAAAACTCGACAAATTCTCATCACCTCATTGAGGTGATCAAAAGCTGCCTGTGCCCCATCTGTCCTTGCGAAATCGCTTCCCTTGGTCAAATCTGTTAGGGGAGCTTCCAATTGCAAAAACCCCTTGACAAAACTTTTGGTAATAAGTGCAGATGCCTAAGAAGCCCCTCAACGCTGTAATATCTCTGGGTACTGGCCAATCATGGATAGCTCGTATTTTATCCTCATGGAACTTCACCCCATCTGCACCAGTGATATGCCCTAAGTAGAGCATATATGTCAGGCCAAACTCACACTTGGACAGTTTGGCATAAAACTATTGCTCCTTCAAAATACGCAACAGCTCCTCCAAGTGCTGGAGATGCTCCTCCCAAGTTCTGTTGAAAATCAAGATATCATGTAAGAACACCAGCACAAATCTCCTCAATTTCCTCTAGAACACATGGTTCATATATGGCTTAAAAGTAGCCGGGGTAGTGGTAAACCCAAATGGCATGACCAAGAACTCAAAGTGCCCATAATTGCACCGAAAAGTTGTCTTGGGTATGTCCCGATCCCTCACCCTGATCTGGTAGTATCCCGAATGTAGATCTATCTTAGAGAAGTACTTGGCTCCTCTAATCTCATCCATCAACTCATTGATACAGGGGATGGGGTACTGGTTCTTCAGTGTCTTCCTGTTGAGGGCCCAGTAGTCAATGCACATGCACAAGGTTCCATCCTTCTTCTTCACCAACACTACTGAAGAAGAAAAACGACTAGAACTTGGCCTGATATGGCCCAATGCTAACAGCTCTTTGATGGCCCTCTCAATATCATCCTTATAGGCCTTAGTATGCCTATAACAGGTAGTGATCATCACCTGCACACCTGACTCTAGCTCAATGGTGTGCTCGAATACCCTGTCTGCTGGTTGCCCTAGTGGAATATCCCCAAACACCACTGTGTACCTATCCAACAAGGCCTGTATGTCTGCAGGTCGTGGCTGGACCTACCCTCCAACCTCTGAAACCCTTAGCTCCACTGCCCATGCTATGTCCCCATGTCACAGATCTGCCTCCATCATATGCGCTGAGACTGTCTGGGGTGGATATGAATGCATGCCTCTAAGGACCACCTATTTGCCATCCCACCCGGTTAACTCCATCTCTAGTTTCTTCCAATCAGCAGTGACTCACCCTAGGAGTACAACCACTAGACACCCATCACCACAATGCTCTTTGGCACATCGACCACAAAGAAATGGTTCGTCATAGAGTCGTTCCCCATAACTATTGTCAAAGCAGGCACATACCGAGTGCATTGCATGGTATGATCACCTTGTACCAGGACCTATGTCACAAGGTTCATTGAACTTTAACCTTGAGGTTTGAATTTTGGCGAACCTAAAAAACGTTTTGAGGTTCGACAAACCTCATCAAACCTCATAGCCAATGACCAAGTCCATAGATCAAAACTCATAACTTCATGTTACAACTCAAGCGTGTGTTTTATCCTTGTAGTTTCCAAGTTTGTAATAGCATATTTTATGTTTATTGATGTTGATTTGTTACTATTATATCCTATAATTCATTTTAAATTAATATATGTTTATATATATAGACGAACCTAATAGCGAACCTCATCAAAAAATTCGAACTCAAACCGAACTCGAACCCGAACCATGTGACATTGACTAGGACTAAAAAGCCCTCAAACTCGGTCATGGTGAGGCCCCTCCTCTGAACCAACTAGGCATCTATGAAGTTGCGGGTAGTTGCACTATCAACTAAGACTGACACCTGCTATCCCTGTATAGTGCCTCTGATCCTCAATCTCAAGAACTTGGTGACCTCCCATAAAGAAGCAAGGACTCCCTCAGATGGGGCAAAGGATTCCCTTCCTTGTGGAGGTGATGGTGGTGGTCCCCTATCTGCTAGACTCTCACTATCTCCCATACCACACTCTTGCTCCATCTCATCCTCCTTGTCACTGTCTGAAAATGCCTCAATATAATGTGCTTTGCTAGCCGTGCACTGATGGCCTGGTGCCTAGGGCTCCCAGAAAGTGAAGCACAACTTCCTCCTCCCGAGGTCCTTCCATGTCTCATCATCTAGTTGCCCCCGTCCCTAGGTGTTTATCTGAGGTGGAGGTCTAGTGTCATGCCCCTTATGGGGAAAAGGGGTCCATGCAGGAAAAGGTGCTACGGTATTGGGGATGGCCCCCTGCAAATCTCTAGTGCATATAACTGCCTCCTGCAGCGTGGAGGGTCTACATGACTTCACCAATCCATGCAGGGGCTTATGTAAGCCCTCTATGAAGGTATATACCCTCTGAGCATTTGTAGGTCTGGGACCATCATTGAAAATCACAGAAACTCTGAAATGTAATTCTCTAGGTTGCTTATGTGGCGAACTTGGATTAGCTCCCTGAAATGGGCCTCCGAATCCCTTTGGTCAAAGCGTTCCACCACCCTCTTGGTGAAATCCTCATATAAAGCCACATTTGCATGCCCTAGGGTTGCCAAACCATGAAACCACTAGTCATGGGCTTCCCCCTCCATGTGCAGCATGGCCATCTTGATGGCTTCTAGCTCTGTCATCTGGATGAGCTAGAAATAAGTATCTACCTTCTCAACCCAGGCCCGAGTAGTGCACTTGGCAGTGCCATCGAATGTAGGGAAGTACATCCTCCCTATCGCCTTTGCAGCTCATAGCTCTGCATGCGCTGTCCTCCATAGCCTTTGTTCTTCTCATTTTGCTTGAGCTTGCAGAAATCTCTGAGAGAGAGTGCTTCCATGAAGTCTACACCCATATATTGCCACTCTCGAAAGTGTTCTCCCATCTATGAGGGGTCTTCAGCCCCTGCTAGTTTGATCTGTGCCATAGGCACGAAAGAGGGTAGTGTGGCTCGAGTTGGCCAACTGGCTAATAGGGGTTTTTCATGCCGGTGAAGGGTGATCGAATTGATAAGAGGCTCCAGAAGTTTCACCAAATAAGAATTCCCTAGAGGTGGTTCTCTCCCGGTTTTGCATTTTTATCTCCTCTAGCATCTCTTTCTGGCCCTTTGCTAAATCATTCAAAGCCTTCAAGAGATTGTCAAAAGCCATCTCCTCCCTGCTATTAGGCTCTACCATATCTTCCTCTGCTACCACTACTTTCCCCTTGTCCTCTATGTTTGGAGTGATTTCTAGCTCTCTTTCTCTGCTCCGGTACCCTTGCGTCCTATATGTAATTTTATGCTGGCCCCCTTCTCTCATAGGAGAAAATCCACATCACTAAGCCAAGATCTAGGCTCTGATACCACTGTAATGTTTCTAAACATGAAATTAAGTGATAAAAAAAGCACGCAAACAACCCAACAATCATAAAAGTGAATTTCACATCAAGCACCCATGAAAACGCTGGAAATAAAGAACATCTAAGCCATTTTATTAATTCTTCAAGGGGAAATACAATGATAAAATAGAATGGTGCACTTGGGCTTGTCTCTAAGGACAAATGTGAAAAAATGCAGGTGAGCAAATGCTGATATGGAGGTTTCCCAATTGTTGCACCAAAATTGATTTGCGCTGCACAGAAACTACACTTTTTACGGGAATAAAAGGGCTAGAATCACTCCTTCCCGTGCTTAGAAAATTATAAGAGTTTAGCTCCTTCCTCCTTGGCCAAAACCCACCAAAACCCAAGAAGGGTTTGGCATGGTTTAGACTTCTGAAATTCGACCCCTAAGAAGCCCAACCTTAGTTGCAACTGTAGAACTCAGCCTGCTGGAATGAAGCTGCGTAACCACCTAGAAATTACCCCAAATCACTGAGATGATCCCTCCTATGAATCTCCTCCCTTCACAGCTATGAATCTGACCTATAGCTCTTCCCCTCAAGAGCCACAAATTGCCTGGACTAGCTCTCTGTGTTGTCCTCCAAGCCTGGAATTAAAACTACCTGTTTGCTGTCCTTTCCTACTCTAGAAGTCATCCTAAATGCTGACCCAAGTGTGACCTTCGAATTCCTTAGTTTCTCTAGCTACTGGCTAGCCCAATGTAGCTCTTTCCTCAACTGTGTATTCTCTATTGCTGGCCCAGAAATATGCACTTCCTAGTGATGGCTGAATGGAAGTGATGTAGATGCTTCTCGAAACTCCTCCATATGCTATGGAACTGCCTTCCTAGGATGGCATTCGAAGTCGAAGTCCCCCGAAGGTAAGGTTGAATCTCCCGCTTAAGAGATTCGTGGTTGAACATCCAGTTGAGTCTACTAAGCAGCTCGAGTAAACAATCAAGTAAAATTCGATATGCAAGATGAATGAATGAGAAAGTGAGAGGCTTCTCCTCCTTATGACTTCGTGGGCCTTCCTTTGACTCATGTGGACGCCTCCAATAGCTATACAAATTCCCTCCAAGCAATTTGAATTGCCTAGTACGCATTCCCACGTGGGTGGGCCCCACCTTCGACTAGAAAACTAATCTGGCCGTATTTTCTCCCAAGTTCCTAAGTCGAAACTGCTTGGATCCTTTTCCTTGGAAAAATAATGCAAAATTGTGCAAAATTGTGTAGAGATAAGCCTGCTAAAATTTCTTTCGGGAAGGGACATGACAGATGTTGTTGTTGGATAGAAATCTCCATACGAGTCTTACACCAGACATATAACTATTGTATATCACAATAATAAGCATTAATATATGAAGATGTGGCAGAACCCAAGCTCTGTGCATTCAACCATTTCTTTTTCTTTCATGGAAAATTAAACCAAGCATGAACACATCAAAGGTAGCAATTAGATTCATCCTAACTCCTGTTATTTCAAAAGTGATAGTAAATAATTTCTTCAATCTAAGAATTAAATCAATATTATTGTTGGTTATAACTAAATCATCAATATACACAACAATAGTCAAAGTATCACCATGATCATGTAATACATAGATATTCTGATCAGATTCACAATGTTTGAATCCAATATTAAAAAAGAAATGGTTAATCTTTGCATACTAGTCCCTAAGGGCCTACTTCAAACCATACAAAGACTTCAACAATCAACAAACAAGGTTTGAATCTTCAGCAGGGCTAGAGACTTCAACAATCAACAAACAAAATCCATGTCTTGTAAGCACAAATGAATCCAACCTCAGGCTAATAGAGACACCTCCGAAGGAAATTTGATAATAGGCTAGATTTCCATGTTTGTCCATGATTTTAGGGTCGAGGACCTGATTTTTCAGCCCTATACTCCCCCAACAACAGATTTTTGGGACATTTCCATAGTCTTCTAAATGGCGACATTGATTCCCAACACCAAAGAAAGGAGGACCATGTTCTTCTTCTTCACTCTACAATTACTTTTCCTCTTCCTTACATTCTCAGACTCCTTTGAATCACAACTCCTTGTTCACAAGAGGGTTTCTCCTCGAAAACGTCAACACTATTCTCAACATCAAGTTTACCTTCCTCCATCATTGGGGTAAGGCTCTGCTTCCTTTTCACTACATAAGAGGATCTCAAACTGATGTAGTTTGTACAAAAGACTTCAGAGAGGGGTTGCTCTCATTGTATCATATAGGGATGAATCCTCTAAAATTAAGGATCTTTCAGCTCAGGCTCTTGGCCTTATTAGCACATTCAGAACTTTTTCTTTAGAGAACAACAAGAGTACCAGTCCATTCAACAATCCTTCTCAGGTCGGATTTCTTAGAAGATAGGGACTAAATATATATATATGAATGAGTCCATATTATATGTTATTGACTGTCAACCATATTAATGCTTACAATGGCTACTTCATACATAAGGATAGTCTTAAGATCACAGGGAGACTCGGCTCCATGACATAATTTTCCCAATTTACTTGGTTCCTCCCTGAAGAGCTTAATAGAATTGCAACAAAACTCCGGGTCTAGGACAAAGTTTGACCACTTTCTTTCTGTATATGTATCAGAAATTAAAGTGTTGTATTGCAATAACACTTTTGACCCAATTTATGAGATCATGTCAAATAATTGGCAGATTATGTTGTACCAAAACTAATACCTAATGTTAGATGTGTTGAGCATATAGATCATTTGAGATTACGGTGCTAGGACTAACTATGACCTATCATCATAATTCTTTGCTCTTGTAATAAAGTCGTAACATGTGAATATTGATGCCATACATAACATGAATCATATAGTTGTGACATATGACATTGATGGCCTATAGTTGTGCAAAAAGAATTAACTTTTTCACAGAGATCTCTATAGTGCAGGACACAAACCTGTAGAGGGTGGAGGGCTCCTTCTGAGCTAAACGAGCCATAGATAGATGTGAGTTGTATTCCATTATCTAATGAAGATTGGTCAGCCATGCATTCTTGAATCACTCCTTCTGTCTAAACAATTATCTTTGATAAGATGTTTTAGGTGCCTTGAAGAAAGATATGGGTGCCATTTCAATACTTCTTGTAATGCTAACTGTATCTATGAATATATGCCAATATTGATTTGCCTTCAAATATGATGCCATCTAAATTTTGCATAAGAGGTAATATAGGTACCCAACCCTCTGGCTAGGGCCTCCTATTTTCACAGTATATGACTCACGGTGGACTGATTTTCCTTTTGAGACTTCAAATTTCATATGAGAGAATTTTCAAAGTAGGTTTAGGACTTGTCCAAGAGTCAAGAACTTGAATTCCTTCAGGATGACACTCTTTTACTTTCATTCCAATGCATGCCTCTTAGTATTCTCCTTGTGCTACTAAGACACCTATAGATTTTTCTCTATGAAAACTAGGCCCACAAACTTTCAGCAAGCACAAGAAATGTTTCTCAAGTAGATCTAACTCTTCTTCAATATATGAGGACTAGTTTTTCTTTCAGGGTGTCATGACTCATAACATAAGACAGAGAGGCTGCTATAGGCCTTCTCAAAGATATATATATAAATATAGTTCAAGTATGATCCCTTGACTAGAACTTCTTTAATCAATGAAGTAGAAATTTCAAATTTTCCCTCTATGCACAGAGATCCTTTTATCTTTCAAATTCGGCTTCTAGGATACTTGTTAGGACTCAGATCTCTTATTTATATATACCCAGAACCTTATAAATTCAAACCATAGAGATAATTCCTTCCAGATCCGTTCTTCGATCTTTAAGAAGACTCTTTGCGGGTTCACAAAATACACAGAGATTGAAGATGATCTTCGCTTCTTTGTCACTATTAAGACTCGGATTTCAGATCTTGAAGATAAATCCCTTTATAATGACTATCTCTACAAACTATGATTTGTTCAAGTACAAAGTGTTAAACTCGGCCCGAAGAATCAGTCCTATTGTTGCTAACTCCTTGATTAGGATTTCGGATTTAATGCCCAGCATTTGATTTAATGTTTCAAGGAGCTTGGTCTGGGGAATTCTTATGATTTTTGAAGAGATGAAGCCTTGAATGGAGACTTGTCAACAAGTTTCTTGGTGATTGTATTCTTCTCTTGCTTGGGCCGATATTGATTAGTTGGTCACTTGGTAGTAACAGTTTCCCCTTACATTAGGACGACAAGAGAGTAAACATCGAGTTTCATTGATTATATGGTTGGAGCCAAGGAATAGAAGGCCGAAAAAATCGAGCTCTGTGCACTTGGAACATGCGATATAAGATAGGTAGAGGTGAACTTTACTTTTACTGGGGAAGGTAGAAGAGGAAAAGGGTTTTCCCCTTTCAGAGTATCTACTTTAATGGCCTGTTCTTGCCAGAATGTTGTGTGCAATTGGGCCTCAAAAAAACAAAGGACTAGTAAAAAAACTTCAAGATTTGGGTTCATTTCTGAAAGTCCTAATGTTTCCCACATGTTTATATAGCAAGGAGAGTTGACTCCACACCATGTTGCACAAGTTCTGAAATCATATACAAATCCAAACTAGCAATGACTTTCTTCACATGGGTAGCTCATAAACCAAAATTCCTGCACCACACAGAGGCGTATAATTCTAACCTAGAAATTCTGAGGTCAGCCCACATGTTCAATTCAATGAAAGAAATTTTGGATCTGATGGAGGAAAAACACTGTAAGCCTAATTCCCTGATGTTTATAACAATTGTTTTGGGTCTTTTGGTTTAGAGGAGTTATCCAGCAAGCTCCTCTAGCCCTGGAAGAGATGAAAGGATTTGGGTTTGTGCTAAATAGCATGTCATACAATGGTCTAATAACTCTACTATTAAAATCTAGATTTCAGAGAGAAGCCATGGATGTATACAAGAAGACGATATCAGAAAACTTGTATCGAGCATGAAATGCTATTCTACACTTATGAGTTCCTGGGGGAAAAAGGGAGAAACAAGATAGGTATCAAATTTTTTTATATAATGAAAAGGTTGGGCTTAAAGCCCAATGTTGACACCTTCACAATCTACATAAAAGTTCTAGGGAGAGCTAGGAGAGTGGATGAAGCATGTGGTATGTTGAGACAAATGAAGGCAGAGGGTTGTGAATTGGATATCATGGCCTTCACTGCATTGGTGGATGCTCTTTGCAATACTGGTAGACTGAGTGAGGCAAGGGAGTTTCTAAGTGAATGAGGAGAAGCAAATGTAGGCCTGATTCTGTCATATACAGTACTCTAATCCACAAGTATGGTGATTTTGGAGACATCAGTGTTGTCCGGGAGCTTTGGAGGAGATGGAGAATAATGAGTGTGCGCCAGACGTGATTACCTTCACTACTCTTATGAATGCCCTCTGCACAGCAGGAAAACTTGATGAGGCCTTTGGAGTGTTGGATAAGATGGTGAAGAAGTGAAACTCTCCAAATTCGATTACTTACAATTCTTTGATTATTGGGCTTCTCAAGACTAACAAATTAGAAGAAGCAAAGAAACTTTTGCAGTTAATGCATACCAATGAATGAAAACCCACTTCTTTTACCTATAATTTATTCATGGATTACTATGTTAAGGAGGGAAAGTTCAATGAAGCATATCAATTCTTTTGGAAGATGAAGTGGAAGGGCATTGCCCCTGATTTTGTTTCCTTCAATCTTTGTATTGATTGTCTTGGAAGAGCAGGAAAAGTTAGAGAAGCGAAGGACCATCTTGAAGAGATGAGACAAGCAGGCATTTATCCTGATAAGATTACATATAACATGATGATAAGATGCTATTGCAAAGTAGGGAAGGCTGATAGGGCCGCTGAGCTATTACAAACATTAAATATTTTGTAGATACCACTGTCTCCATGACTAGCCCAAATTCTTCCTTGATGCAAGGTCAGAAACTTATTGGTTGCATGGATGGAAGTCCTTTATCTCACATTTTAGGTTCTTTGGATCACGTCCATGGACCCACTTGTATCATGAAAGACATGATATATCTCCTGTCCATTAGACTCCTCATAGGACTTGGTTTGGCTACTATGAAACTTTTCAAAGGTATCATCTTTATGACCCTACCTCTTACCAAGTGACTGAGCATCATGATGAGCCTTTTCATGATGAATACTAAGATATCTTCTATAGCTCCTTTTTGGTGATGACTCTTAGCATCTATCCATGGAAAATGCCTCTTCTTCTCTTGTTTGGTTGCTTGTTGATGACTCCCAGCTAGTTGTAGTGAACCTTTCCACATCTCCATCTTGTGTTGGTCCACCTATACAAACTCCTCTTAGTTCATTCTTTGTAGTTATTGAATAGTCTATGGGGAGTTGAGACTAAAGGGATTAATTCATCATCTAGTCCATCCTCTCCTTTGGATGTTTCTTCTAGCCTTCCCTTGCTAGATGAGGTCATTGATGTAAAATTTGGTGCATATTTTCTACTCACTCATGATAATACTTGTTGCTTGGATGGATGATGGTTACCTGCCCCTAGGAGCCATGATATTGGTGGGACTGTGGACACCTATCTTGCGATTTCTATGCATTGCATGCTTTTGGTGATGGTTACACTTAGCCCTTGGCATTTTGAAGTTAGTAATGGAGCCCATTCAGGTTACCTTAGTGCTTTTGTTTACAAGATCCTAGTGGGTGTTCTTTGTGCATTCACTTGAACTTTAACACCTAAGTTCAATATCTCATTAAAGTAAATGGATTACCAACAACCATATTAAACCAAAAATTAAAATCACTAGTTCCTATAATCATTTGAGATATCAAATCTCTAACTGGTAAATTCCTAACTCACTACATTCAAGGCTCACTACAACTGGAAATAAAATTGTTCTCCCCATGGTAATTAAAATGTTGTGATGATCTATAAACATTAAATCTTTTGTAGATACCACTGTCTCAATGACCAGCCCAAATTCTTCCTTGATGCAAGGTCAGAAACTTATTGGTTGCATGGCTGGAAGTCTTCTATCTCACATTTTAGGTTCTTTGGATTAAGTGCATGGATCCACTTGTATCATGAAAGACATCATTTATCTCCTATCCATTAGACTCCTCATAGGACTTCAGCTGGCTACTATGAAACTTTTCAGGGGTATCATCTCTATGACCCTACCTCTCACGAAGTGACTAAGCATCATGATGAGCCTTTTCATGATGACTTCTAAGATCTCTTCTATAGCTCCTTTCTGGTGATGACTCTCAACATGTCTCCATAGAACACGCCTCTTCTTCTCTTGTTGGGTTGCTTGTTGATGACTCCCAGCTGGTTGTAGTGAACCTTTCCACATCTCCATATTTTGTTGGTCCACCTATACAAACTCCTCCGAGTTCATTCTTTGTAGTTATTGAATAGTCTACGGGGAGTTGAGACTAAAGGGTTTACTTCATCATCTAGTCCATCCTCTCCTTTGGATGTTTCTTCCAGCCTCCCCTTGCTAGATGAGGTAATCATTGTTGTAAATTTGGTGCACATTTTCTACTCAGTCATGATAGTACTTGTTGCTTGGATGGATGATGTTTACTTGCCCCTAGGAGCCATGATATTGGTGGGACTGTGGACACCTATCTTGTGATTTCTATGCATTGCATGCTTTTGGTGATGGTTACAGTTAGCCCTCGACATTTTGAAGTTGGTAATGGAGCCCATTCAAGTTACTTCAGTGCTTTTGTTCACAGGATCCTCGTGGGTGTGAACTGTGCATTCACTTGAACTTTAACACCTAAGTTCAATTTATAATTAAAGTAAATGGATTACCAACAACCATATTAAACCAAAACGTAAAATCAGTAGTTCCTATAATCATTTGAGACATCAAATCTCTAACTGGTAAATTCGTAGCTCACTACATTCAAGGCTCACTACAACCGGAAATAACATTGTTCTCCCCATGGTAATTAAAATGCTGTGGTGATCTACAAACATTAAATCTTTTGCAAATACCACTGTCTCCATGACAATCCCAAATTCCTCCTTGATGCAAGGTCAGAAACATATTGGTTGCATGACTGGAAGTCTTCTATCTGACCTTTTAGGTTCTTTGGATTAAGTGCATGGACCCACTTGTATCATGAAAGACATGATATATCTACTGTCCATTAGACTCCTCATAGGACTTTTGTTGGCTACTATGGAACTTTTCAGGGGTATCATCTCTATCACCCTACCTCTCACCAAGTGACTAAGCATCATGGTGGTATCTTTGATGAGCCTTTTCATGATGACAAATCTCTTCTATAGCTCCTTTCTGGTGATGAATTTTGGCATGTATCCAAGGAACATGCCTCTTCTTCTCTTTTTGGGTTTCTCATTGATGACACCCAACTGGTTGTAGTGAACCTTTCGACATCTCTATCTTGTGTTGGTCCACCTATACAAACTCTTCTAAGTTCATTCTTTGTAGTTATTGAATAGTCTATGGGGAATCGAGACTAAAGGGATTACTTCATCATCTAGTACATCGTCTCCTTTGGATGTTTCTTCCAGCCTTCTCTTGCTAGATGAGGTCATCATTGTTGTAAAATTTGGTGCACATTTTCTACTCACTCATGATAGTACTTGTTGCTTGGATGGATGATGTTTACTTGCCCCTAGGAGCCATGATATCAGTGGGATTGTGGACACCTATCTTTTGATTTCTATGCATTGCATGCTTTTGGTGATGGTTACTCTTAGCTCTGTGCATTTTGAAGTTGGTAATGGAACCCATTCAGGTTAGTTCAGTGCTTTTGTTCACGGGATCCTAGTGGGTGTGCACTGTGCATTCACTTAAACTTTAACACCTAAGTTCAATATCTCATTAAAGTAAATGGATTACTAACATCCATATTAAGCCAAAAAGTAAAATCACCAGTTCCTATAATCATTTGAGACATCAAACCTTTGACTAGTAAATTCTTAGCTCACTACAATCGGAAATAAAATTGTTCTCCCCATGGTAATTAAAATGGTGTGATGATCTAAAAACATTAAATCTATAGTAGATACCACTATGTCTGTGACCAGCACAAATTCTTCCTTGATGTAAGGCCAGAAAATTATTGGTTGCATGGCTGGAAGCCCTCTATCTCACATTTTAGGTTCTTTGAATCAAGTGCATGGACCCACTTGTATCATGAAAGATATGATATATTTCCTATCCATTAGACTCCTCATAGGACTTTGGTTGGCTACTATGAAACTTTTTGGGGGTATCATCTCTATGATCCTACCTCTCACCAAGTGACTAAGCATCATGATGACTGCTAAGATCTCTTCTATAACTCCTTTCTGGTGATGACTCTCAGCATGTATCCATGGACTGTGCCTCTTCTTCTCTTGTTTCGTTGCTTGTTGATGACTCCCAGCTGGTTGTAGTGAACCTTTCCACATCTCCATCTTGTGTTGGTCCACCTATACAAACTCCTTTGAGTTCATTCTTTGTAGTTATTGAATAATCTAAGGGGAGTCGAGACTGAAGGGATTAATCCTCTCCTTTGGATGTTTCTTCCAGCCTTCCCTTGCTAGATGAGGTCATCATTGTTGTAAAATTTGGTGCATATTTTCTACTCACTCATGATTATACTTGTTGCTTGGATGGATGATGGTGACTTGCCCCTAGGAGCCATGATATTGGTGGGACTGTGGACACCTATCTTGTGATTTCAATGCATTGTATTCTTTTGGTGATGGTTACACTTAGCCCTGGGCATTTTGAAGTTGGTAATGGAACCCATTCAGATTAGTTCACTGCTTTTGTTCACGGGATCCTAGTTGGTGTGCACTGTTCATTCACCTGAACTTTAACACCTAAGTATAATATCTCATTAAAGCAAATGGATTAATAACAACCATATTAAACCAAAAAGTAAAATCACCAGTTCTGATAATCAGTTGAGACATCAAATCTCTAATTGGTAAATCCTTAGTTCACTACAATTGGAAATAAAATTGTTCTCCCCATGGTACTTAAAATTGTGTGATGATGTACAAACATTAAATATTTTGTAGATACCATTGTCTCCATGATCAGCCCAAATTCTTCCTTGATGCAAGGTTAGAAACTTATTGGTTGCATAGCTTGAAGTCCTCTATCTCACATTTTAGGTTCTTTGGATCAAGTTCATGGACCCAGTTGTATCATGAAAGACATGATATATCTCCTGTCCATTAGAATCCTCATATGACTTTGGTTGGCTACTATGAAACTTTTTAGGGGTATCATCTCTATGACCCTACTTCTCACCAAGTGACTAAGCATCATGGTGCTATCTTTGATGAGTATTTTCATGACGACTGCTAAGATCTCCTCTATAGCTCCTTTCTGGTGATGACTCTCATCTTATATCCATGGAACATGCCTCTTCCTATCTTGTCGGGTTGCTTATTGATGACTCCCAGCTAGTTGTAGTGAACCTTTCCACATCTCCATCTTGTGTTGGTCCACCTATACAAAAATCCTCTGAGATCATTCTTTGTAGTTATTGAATAGTCTATGGAGAGTTGAGAATAAAGGGATTAGTCCCATTTGGATGTTTCTTCCAGCCTTCCCACGCTAGATGAGGTCATCATTGTTGGTACTTCATCTTGAGGTGTAAAACCTAGCAATGCTTCTGCTTTTGGAATGTAGTGATGCCCATCTTTGAGATGATACTGTTCATGTGTATGTACAACAGTTTGTTGATGATGGTAACAAACCCCTTTCTACATCGTTTGCATCTTTTCTTTGATGGTTTGTTTCTTGGTGATCTCATGCTTCTTGTTCTAGGTTGATCATGGTGATCCATGTACCTTTCATTTTGATGTAGATAGTTTTCCTTGATGCATATTTTCTTTCCACTGATGGTTTTATGGATTATAGTAGCATGATCCTTGGCACATGAATCAATATGTGTGATATTATGAGGATGATGTGCTCACAAAATATGTCTGAGTGATTTGAAACTTGTCCACAGTCCCAAAGGAAAGATGAATTAGCACTTGCACACATGTTGAAATTATTGGCAACAGTAACGGACAACAAATGGACTTAGTATAGAAGCTCTGAGGTCATCATTATGACTAGAAAATATAGAAAAGGCTAAAATATGACATAGGTACTCATGTGCTCAATTTTAAAATCATGCTGGAATTCCTGATAATAAAGATGTTGTTAGGCTCACTGGTATGATGTTCTTTGCTAGCAATTTGTTATAGACTGGCTAATGTTGTTCCATTTGATATATGTTTTTCTATGACAGTGAGTTTGAAAGGACAATGGCAAGAATTTCACATGGATCTATTCACTTAGCAGCCTATATCCAAATAATTACACCAGCATTCATTCTCAGGTTTGATATTATTGTATGCCCAACCAATTTGTCCAATAACTAAATAGATACATAGCTTTTCATGGAGGTTTGACATCCAATAATATTTACACTTCATCTATAAATCATTATGCAATTGTAGTGTTCATCATATAATGTTACACTATAGCTACACGATATTGTATTGATTAGGTCATAGGATTGAACTCTATCGCAGTTGTTTTGACAATTCGATCCCTGCTATTCTTGTAGCTCATTCTCTCATATCCAAAATAAACGTACATATGAACCAATCTGTCTTGACTCTTAATCTGCACTCTCTATATCACAAAGTTTTCATATTATTTTTTTATTTTCACCTTGTGATATCTTACATAATTTATGTAGCTCTTGATTTTTCCAGAGTACTAATAATTTTGCATGATAATTAATGGCTATTCCATACTAACCTATTGGACCTATATTGTTCCCAAATTCAATGCGACAAGTTTGGCAGTATGATTGCATGTTTCCGGTATTCCTCCGTCAATGTTCTACCTGTGCATTTGCCATCTTCAAAATTAGGGTTCCATGATCCATATCAACAAGATTGGTTTAGAAAGGAATTTGTAGAGGTACTTTATGATACAAATTGTACATATGGGTAGACGTTTGCTAATTAATATATGCCTATCATACCTATGGTGTAGGACACCCCATATCCAAACTAATGTACATTTTAATGCAAATGAACAGGTTGCAGATAAAGTGGAAATATTGTTTAGAGAGGTTTTAATTTTCTCAGACAGAACATTGACACATCTAGATCCTTTTATTCTGGTATTAAGGTTCTTGAATCAAGGAGGCAAATTGCAGAGCTTGAAGGAATGTTGCATAAAGAGAGAGTTGAATTTGAGGTGATATTATAGATGTCTAGAAAGCTTGTTTAGTGTACTTTAGGTTGTCTAACATGATAGTATGCTAGAATAATCTTTCCAATTAATGAACATTCCAATATTTGTTTTTAGAAATTGCTTAGTTGGAAATACTTTCTTCATAGGGTTCATTCTTTTGATGCAATCTATCAAATTCAAACAGGGTTTGTTGCAATAGGCCATCATTATTGTTGGGCATGTTGGAACTTGGAAGACCTGATATTTCAAAGTTAAATAGTATAAGGTGTCTTCTTCTTTATGAATCCTATGAATAAGATCATCGTCTTTTCCATTTAGATTCATCTCTTAGAGTGAAAAACTCTCTTTCCAAATTGGAATCTAGTCCAATAGAGGATTTTAAGACTCCACATGAGGAATATGATTCTAGCATAAATGAAAAAGTTTGAGACCATCAGGGTACAGTAAAAGATAGTAACAATGCTAGTAGTGGTTTTGGCATTTTGATGATAGAGGACACATGCTCCATGGTCGACGGAAATTGTTTGGATAGAGCTATCTGTTTTGGGAATCTTCAGGTCAATGATATCCAAGCTGGCGACAAGCATGTTTTAGATAATGGATCTAGGTAGCTTTACATGATTACTAATGTGGGAAATTCCTACTTGTGTGACCATTGAGAGGGAATTGGGACTGTGAATGGAAAATTAAATTAAGGCATGGAAATTATTAAATTGGTAGAAGGTAAAACAACCTAGAATATCTGGATGACGTGGAAGGAGATCCAAACATCAGAGATTCATCCGATATAACTAATGGTGCCATGTTTCATACTTTTGATATTGAGAATGGTGAGTGGGATACCAACATCCATGTTTCTGAGACAATGCCTTTTGAAGCAGTTGATAGTAGGGACAATGCAAACGGTTTGAATGAAGATATGGCACCCTGTCAGAAACTATCAGAGCAGGATTCTCCTATTCTCATTGATCTGTCAAATACATTATACATAATATGGACAGCTGAAGGCCAATCAGTAAAATATCAGGCTGTGTCTATGACATCACAAGGGCAGGAAGGTTGGTTTTGCCACTTTGGCTATTGTTTCCAGTGGCAGTGAATCTACTCACAGAAAATATTTTAATCAAGTTCAACAAATTGCAATAGGAGATAGTATGATGTCCGAATCTACCTAAAACATGCATGATAAAGGTGGAATAGAGGTGCTTGAGAAAAGCATCCCTCCCTCACTAGTACAATCATTAAATCTATCAGAAGAGTTTGGAAGTTGCATGGGGAAACTATGTCAAAATTACCAAAAATTTACAACAAGAATTTACAAGAAAATTCATTGGGGTCTATTAGAGTTGACTATCAGAGAAGCTATAGTCCTATGTTTGTCTCATCAGTCAGTCAGTTGGGTTGTAATGGACTGGGTAAGCTACTTTTACCAACCAGTGCCAATGATATGGTTATTGTTGTTTATGATGATGAGCCAACAAGCATAATAGCATATGCACTAAGCTCGCAAGAATATCAGGCTTGCCTATATGACAAGGTACCTGATAGTGAGAAGCAAAAGGAAATAGATAGGGATAAAGAAAAGGAACGTGCAACTTTAATTGGTATGGGTGGAGTTGTTTCAAATCTACTTTATCTGTTAGATGGTTCCTTAGACTCAAGTAAATCTCTTTCCAAAGAGCGAAGTTTAGGATATGAGGATAGTTACACATATGGCTCCAAAGGGAAAGGGGGTTCAGATTCATCACTATGTATAAAATACACATGCAAAAATATCCTTTTGTGATGAGGGTCCTCCTACAAAAGTTAAATACATGGTAACCCATTATTATGCAAAACAATTTGACGCCCTTAGCAAAAAGTGTTGTCCAACAGTGATGGACTTTAGATTATCACTAAATTGCTGCAAGAAATGGGGATCTCAAGGAAGAAAGAGCAATGTGTTTTTTTCAAAATCATTGGATGAAATATTTATTATTAAGAGAGTCACCATGATAGAATTGGAATCTTTTATGAAGTTTTCATCAGAATATTTCAAATATTTGTGACTCATTATGTTCTAGAAGCCTCACATGTTTGGAAAAGATCCTTGGTATTTATTAGGTTGGATACTCATATTATTGTTTATTTTATATTTGATAATTACCTTTTGCAGACTCCTAGAGAGTTTACCAAGCATTGTTTCCTTCATTGTGTGTGTGCATGCTACATAATGTGCTCATCTTTTAGGTCACTATAAAGAATTCAAAAGGCGACAAAGAGATGAGGATGAATTGATGGTAATGGAAAATCTGTTGTTTGGAAGAAATGTAACACGTGTTTATGACCTCAAAGGTTCCAGTAGCTCCCGTTACAATGCAGATTAATCAGGAAGCAACAAAGCTCTTTTGGACCAGAATCTCTTAGAGATCATGCCAACTGCTCCATTTTTTCTTCAGAATAAAGCCAAACACCTTTTGGAGAGAGTAGTCTGGAATGATACTTCAGTTTTTCGTGGTAAATATAGTTTTTATTTTTCTTAATCAACCATAATTGTAATCTTAGTTTCAAATTTTTGTTGAGCTAGCCAATTATCATGATTGTGTCCAATGTGTGTTTGTAGTCAATTGATGTCATGAATTATTCATTACTTGTTGGAGTTGAAGAGCATTGTGAGATGGTTTTAGGTAATAATAGACTCATACATTTTCTTTGAAACATTTTCTCATATTTTATTTTCCATTTTACATAACATTATCAATAATTTCAGCTGCTTAGGTCAGAGCATGTATCTATCAATGTTTCAGAGATGAATACACTAACTTTTTTTTCTTCATCTCAAATTTCAATACATGAAGTTTAGTTTATATTGGTGATAAAGCCAAAAGTTCTTGCTATGATGTTTTTTATGCAACAAAGTTTCCTAATGATAATAGCCTAATGATTGTGACATTATTACAATTAACAAACTAAACATTCTTTACTAGAGGCATATGCTCTTGATATTTCACTTTTATGATAGGACCAAGCAACAAGTATTGGCAGTCAAATATTTCATTCTTTGTGACCATCATTTATGTGAATAGGTCGTGGGTTCCTTGATTTGAAATGTTTGGAGAAGCTCATTTTAAGTTCCTCATGTGGATATAGCTATTAGCTGAAGTAAAATGTGCCCATCTTCTTTTGCTTTTCCTTTTTAATTCTTCTAATAATATCTTCTGGTAGAATATTGTCTTTCATTTTCCAGTCCAATTATCGCCATGAATAAATATTTATGGTTGATTTTAAAATGCCTCCTTGACTTATTTTTTCCAACCAATTAAAGTTAAGTGTATTAACACCATTTTCTGAACTCAAAATGTTTCTAAATTCATTTGAAGGTGATATGATTTTGTTTGTCCTTAATGAGGAGTATTAAGATGTTTTCTTTCATGTTTTTATCCTTTCAATGGTTGGTAAATTGTAAGTAAGTTTTGATTTCTTGTTTTTTCCATTAAGGTAGATTGGGCTTTTGGTATTTATGCTCACTTTGTGTCCATGTTTTGCAGTGTATGCATGGTTGTTAGTTGGAGCCAATCGTTATCAAGAAATAGTGTGAGCTTTAAACATGATGCTCCATTAATGGGAACACCTCCAGTCACAGTTCATTAGATTGGTGGTACTATGATTTTGGTGTTTATGCTCACTTTTGTGTCCATATTTTGTAGTGGCTAGAACTATGCATGGTTGTTAGTTAGAGACAATGGTTATCAAGAAACAACGAGCTTTAAACATGCTTCTCCCTTAACAGAAACATATCTTGTCTCATTTCATTAGATTGGTGGCACTATGGAAAGTCAGCAATTGACCAAGCCCAACATT
Organism: Pinus taeda; assembly: GCA_000404065.3. NCBI lineage: Eukaryota > Viridiplantae > Streptophyta > Pinopsida > Pinales > Pinaceae > Pinus > Pinus taeda. Next base: position 173,306 of record APFE030536151.1, on the reverse strand, counting down.
GATCAATGCCACTTTAATGTACTATGGATGCCATCTCTATTTAATGTACTTTAAACATGTTCAAATTAGTAGATTTCATTGTTGGTTATTATTTTGCTTATCATATTTATTTTTCCCACTCTAATCCTATCATCTATGGATCTTTTTGTTATTCCCCTAGATCTATTCTTGCAAGTCTAATTCTTTAAAGGGTTCTAGCTTAATGGAAGAGCACCTGCTTTACAAGCAGGAGGTTGGTGGTTTGATTCCATCGTGCCCTGATATTCAGATGGAATGACGATGATTAGTTTTTGGTGATGGAGGTTCTTTTGACTATCACCAATGAGCTTATGGTGACATTTTTCGACCCTCACCAAAATATGAAATGGTGACGGTCAATGAATGCCACCATATACATGCATCAATAGTGACGGCCATGAAAGGTCCATCACCATAAATCACTGATGTTCATATGAAATGGTGACAATCAATGAAAATCACCATATATCTATATATGCATTAATAGTGACGGTCATGAAAGGTCCATCACAATAAATCATTATTGTTCATATGAAATGGTGATGGTCACTACCCGTCATTATAATCATTATTCGTGAGGACCTTAAATGTCACCACATCTAGATTTTTGGTGATGCCACCATTAGTGACGTTTAATTTTTTGATGATGGAGGCTAAGGTTCGTCACCATTGCTAATATGAAATGGTGAAGATCACGATCTATCATTATAAATCATTATTGGTGACGAACCTTGAATGTCACCATAACACTTATACTTTTGGCGACCCCACCTTTGGTGACGTTTAGTTTTTGGTGACAGAAGCTCTTTTGACTGTCACCAATGAGCTTATGGTGACATTTTGTGACCCTCACCAATGTCCTTTCTTGTTGTAGTGGAAGTCTATGTATGGGTTGAAACAGTCACCAAGGATGTGGTATCTGAAATTTGATACATTTATACGAGGAATTGGCTTCACCAGAAGAAAAGAAGATCATTGTGTGTATTTTAAATTAATTGGTCACCGTATTATTTATCTGGTCTTGTATGTTGCTGATATGTTGTTGGTTGGAAATGACAAAGAAATTATCCAGGATTTGAAGACCCAATTGTCCTCCAAATTCGACATGAAATATCTTGGTGCTACAAACTATATTCTGGGCATGGAAATTAAAAGAGACCAGGAAAAGAGGAAGCTCTGGTTAAACCAGAGGAAGTATGTCAAGACAATACTTCAGAGGTTTAATATGTAGGATAATAAGCCAATGAAGGTTCCTATTCCTGTAGGTTTAAATTTATCTGCTGAAGAATGTCCCAAGACACAAGAAGAGGTATAGGACATGTCACGTGTTCCATATGCAAGTGTAGTCAGTAGCTTGATGTATGCAATGGTCTGTACTAGACTAGACATTTCACATGGAGTGGGAGTATTGAGCAGGTTTATGTCAAAACCAGGAAAGGAGCATTAGACAGCAGTGAAGTGGGATTTCAGGTATTTGTGTGGCACTAGTGATTATGGTTTGTGCTACCAAGGAAGACCAAGATTGGACAGAGTATTGGATATTCACGACTTTGTTGATGCAAACTCGGCTAGAGATCTAAATCAAAGAAGATCTACAAGTGGGTATGTGTTTAACCTATTTGGAGGTGCAGTCAGTTAGATGAGTCAAAAACAATCTGTAGTGGCACTATCAACTACAGAGGTACAATACATGGAAGCCACTCATGCAAGCAAGGAATTAGTTTGGTTGTAGAGGTTGTGTTCAAGGATGGGGTTAGTACATGGAGCTATAAGGATAGACTGTGATAGCCAAAGTATAATTTTCTTGGCAAAGAACCCTGCATATCATTCAAAGACAAAGCTCATTGATGTTCAGTATCACTTTGTGAGGGATACTATAGAAGAAAAAAAGGTGTTGCTGGTAAAGGTGGACACTTTGAAGAATACTGCAGATGCATTGACAAAATTTGTGAGCTCTGAGAAGTTCTCTTGGTGTAGAGAAACAACGGGCATTGTAGGGCTGGATAAATGACTAAGCTTTCTTGTGGCCCCCTATGGAATGAAAACAACAAGTGGTAGAATGTTGGGTTGTGTTATATTCTTTCCACGACTAGCCCACGTAGTTAATTGGGGGGTTAGAGGGGGCTGGAGCGCCCCCTTCGTTGCGCCGATTGCATAGCGGGGGGGGGGGGGGGCAGGGTCATACGAGGTTTGAGGGGTGCAGGTAACCACACTCTATGGTGTCCAGGGCAGCACCCCGGAAAATTTTGGTTTTGGACCCTATGTTAGGTTGGGCGGACCCACCTATGGTTTTGTGCATGATTTTCACACATGGTTTTGGATGCCATGGTTTTCGGTCCATGGTTTTGGACACAATGGTTTTTGATCCATGGTATTGGATGCTTTGGCATGTATAAATATGTATTTTAACATTGAAAGGAACATAATGAAAAATCAAGCTGGTAGTCCCAGTTTTGGGATCCAGGGGAAAATCTCTGTGTATATGTGTTTTATGTGTTATGCTCTCGCATTGTTTATTTTCTATGTTTTAGAATTCGTATGCAGGTAATTTTTGTACAGGGTTAAAACCTACAGAGATCATTAAAATATCCCTCCAACCTTACCTTCCATAATTCACAATTTGATCCATGAAGAGTAAGAATTCCATATGCTCCAAAATCTCCTTGATTTCCCATGATCTACCTTCCAACAGTGAAGTTGCAACAAAGGCATCATGTTATGATTTCATTTGCTAGAAATTTTCTCACTATAGTGATTGTGTTTCTCAAATGTTGTATTTCTTTTCAATTTACTGAAACAATTTCACACATTATGCCATTAGTAGATTAACAAAAAAAATCAAATAAAAAATATCATGATCATCACATGAAAACCATAACATAACCAAAACAATCACATGTACAAATGACACAAGGATCTTTGGTGGAAAACATGCCTCTAGGGAAAAAAAAACCACCCTTTGTTGATGCTTCTACTATGTTGTAATTTCATTAATCAAACAAATATTTTACATAATCATAGTTGGCTATGTCCAAAAATGAATATTCTCTCTCTGAATCAACTAGGTGAACACCCATCCCATGGAGACTCCTATCCTGTAAAAGCCTCTCAACAACCATTGGACTATGAGAATACTACTTCCTCTACTGAATCCACCTACACCCATATGCAAGGAACACCCATCCCTTCTTCACCAAGCTATCTCAATCTGTTAATCACTCTAGGGCCTCATTTTATAATGTTTCAAATTGGACCCCTACACAAGACAACAACAAATTCTTCTCTAATGAATTCAAGAATAGCAAAATACCAATCAATGAAACAACCTCAACTTTGCAAATACAATGGATGCAACTCATCTCAATTCACTACAACACCCACTCATAATATCATTCCATCCATACACTCAAAATCACCCACACACCACTCTCAACACACATAACCACAATTCATTAGTTGCATATAATCAAAATGAAATCTAAAATAGGAAACATAAATGAAATACTACTACAACTATGTGAAACAACTCTCTACCCTTGCATACAAAAATAACTAATCATAACCAAGGAGTTATGCTCTCCTCATTTCCTTTGTCATCAAGATCTCAAAATCTATTATAGAAACATGCCTTCAACACAAGCATTAGCCTCTGAAATTCTTCTACAACTGGGCACTCGACCTCTAGGCTCTACACAGACTTCAACTCTATAATATGAGCACTAAGTAACCTCACAAATGGTAGAGGTGCTCCACTATTTAAACAAATTTTGCATCTTCTCCACTACTCGATTAATGTGTTCGCACCTCAAAAACTTGATTCTCCAATTGATTTAGTTAATAAAATCTTCTCCATCAAATTAAAATTCATTTCCTTAAAACAAAATCACGAGATAGCTGAGGAGCATGAGGAATCCAGAGGAAAATTTAACTTATAGGCCCAATCACTCCCTTAACAATGCCCTGCATGCGAATGGAGCTATATCTGCTCCCTTGGGCCTTCCCTACTAGCAAATAGAGCTTAACACCACTCCCTTGACCCATCAAGCATGTGACTATGGCAGAGGATGGTCAAAGTAAACATTTGTTGAGCTCAGAACCTGCCCAAAATTGTTCCACTATTTGTCAACCTTCTGTACGGCCTCAGGGACTCATTATAGCCAATGTAACATTGCAACAAACCATTGATCCATCTCCATCATCAACACAAGTTAAACTAGCTTGACTTGAATGTCATCAATCAAATGCACTAGCATATAGTCCATAAAAGTACTTCACAATTTCTCCAACACCTTCGTTAACATCATCTGCACCCACTGATGTAAGGTCTATAAAAAATACACAAGCTAAGTGTGAAATCAATGGATAAACCAATTTTGCAACCAATGCACAAGCCAAGTGTCTCTACCTCACATGCTATGAACAACCAACAACCACTACAACCAAGCAAGATAAGAAACCATATAATCCAATGCATATCATCTCCAACACAAGTCCATGTTGACATCAATGCTAACCATCAGTCATTGCTTTCAATTAACCTCCAACACCATGCTACTAGGTTGACATCAATTCCAACAAAATAAACAATCACAACATCAATGCCAACAATATCTCCCTTTGGCATTGATGTCAACCCCAGTTGGTTCAACCAAAACAACCTCATTCACTCCCCCTTTGACATCAATGGAAAAGGGAAAAATCAAGTCATCAATACTCACATAATAATCAAGGACAACATACTTGATCCAAATGAAAGCCAGTCTCACTCCTCTAAGATCAACAACAATAACAAGATCCCATAACATGGAAGTAGCAACATAACCATTAGCAACAAGAATATCTAGCAATAACAAGATTCTCAACAATAGAAACACAACATATGCACCAACAATAACAAAAACACTCAACTCAGCAACAACATAAGAATCAACAACAATATACAATAAGAAACAATACTCTATCCACAGTCATCACCAAACATCATGCCTATCAACAACAACATAAAAAATTAGTAACAATGCCTCTAAGTAGTAGCAATATACTGATCTAATGAAAACATAGCAGCACCAACCATGCTCCCCCTAACAGTAAAAAGGTATCCACCAGATCAACAAGCATATGCAAAACATGCTCCTCCTGAGCACTATAACATCAAACAATAGTAGCATAATAAAATCATAGTGTGGGAAACAACATATCACGAATAATATGATATGGCCATCAACACTCTCTCGCTTAAATTAGTCCTCTTGAAGATATACAAGAGGCTACAAATGTCTCACCAATCTGTTGCAATAATCATTTCATCCATGCCACATGCAAGAGGCTAGATAATCAAGGACTATGACACAAAAATGTTTGCAACAAAAATATAAGGCTTCATAGGCCTATTACGTGGCTACAAGAATGATAGAATGTGACTATATTATGCCTCCTCAAGGTTGAAAAATTACTTCACCCACGAATCAAGAATGATACTTGACATTACATGGCTACATAATGGACCTCAAAGCCTACATATGGTCGTAAGACATAAACATATACCAGCTGGAAAAAAAAGCTTAAATGACTCAAATCTCTCTCTAAACACAATCTTGACTTATGACCACACATACTATATGACCCATGACTCATAATATGAGAGTACAAAGTTATAAATGCCATGATAATGTGAGCAACAACACATGATCAAAATGAATAACTCCATAACAAAAAAAAATAGACACAACTCTCTCCAAAACTTTTGCTAGCACATGTCATGAACTAGCAACCTGCAACAATAATAGTCAACAACCCCAAAATCACATGTCTTCATGAATAAATCATAACGGAAACTATCCATCAACATGTAGCAATAGCTAGTAAGTAGCGAGAATTAATCATAATAACCTCCAGTTGAAGATTAGTAACAACAAGATTATAATCATCAAGAAGCCATCAAAACCTCATGCATTATGAGCAAAAACATCATTAATGACTCAAGTTCAATAATCTGATCTAAAATCAATATTGTAGTAGCAATATTTAGAAACAATTCACAAATAATAACCATGCATCTGTAGCACATCCTCTAGGCATAATATGATCATCAAAATGAGGAATCTGCAATATTAATTTCATCCATGTTCCCATGATATCATATGTGTACCAAACATGCATAATCCATATAATCATCAAAAAGTACATGTGATAGTCTTGAAAGTAAAATGCTCATGCACAAGATTCAAAATTATAATCTTGACGGCTTGGACCTTGACTAAGTTTTCATGGCATGAAAGGAGTAAAATAACTCATGAGAGAACACATGGAATATAGAACACTTTAACCATGAACACCAATATAATGTGCAAGAACTATGCAACAATACTCCTCAAAAACCAACCAACAACTCTTAAGGCACATGCATGCATCACTAATTCTTGCTCATGTGAAAGATGACAATCTAATAAAGTATTATGAGTGAGGGACTAAATGAGAGTAACATCATTCTCTCAAGCTATCTCAAAAACTCCCATGAAGGCCATAATTTCCCACATGACATAAATGTTATACATGCATAACATAGAATCATATCAAACTCCCCCCAAGCATATGCCATTCCCCCGTCAACTATTTCTTGCTGCATAAGACATTTGTTAGTGTGCATAAACATATATGATCTTCACACAACATGACTACAATCACCATCAATAATGAGACAAAAGATAAAATGACATGAAATATATCAAGAACCGAGGTTTAATACTTGCAAAGGAGGAAGGTATGAGTGGTGATAGACTCACATTGATTGCAGAATGTTAAAGTGACAATTTTTGTGCAACAGATTGCCCCCTAAAGTGTGAAGTCTGTAATAGATGAGGATGTTTTTGTCATCTAAGAAGAGTGAAGTACTTTATCATTTCAAGGATCTTCCTGTGGATACCCCGGTTGGAACCTGTAAAAACATTTCAATGCAATAATATATATATATATATAATATATATATATATATGAACATATCATGGCTGAGGTAGGCATTCCCATACTCAGATCAAAATTGACTAGAAAACTATCTAAATTGTTCTGATACATGAATGATTTCGTAATACATCACAAGTATAGACATATGTAGATATAGTATGGGCGCAACCATCTGTTTATGAATAGTCTACTGTATAATGAATAACAAAATTCCTTGCAGCCTGGATGGTGGAAACTAGATCCAGGGTCTTGATTTTCGCTTCCCGAACTAGTACGATTCTATCCATGTGAATTAATGTGTCGAAGTCGAACATGGTAGAAACCACTTGATTACCAGTCAATGATGTAAATTGTTAACAAGTGTGAGAGGAACCACCAGTAATGTCAATGGCCCTCAAAGTACTAAGTACAATCCATGAAATGTGAATAAATGAGTCGATGTCGAACACGTCATAGAATCCTTTGATCGAAGGTCAATGATTCAACCTGTCATCGAAGGCAAGAAACCTGCCATTGAGGCATGTAGATTCCAAGGTACTGACGATTTCTAGATCATATTTCTAGATAATGAGTTGGAGTCGATAGAAAGCGATCCGTTGTAGGCAAGCCCACAACATGAAATCATAGATCAAGTTTTGAAGAAATGTATTTAGCAAGGACTAACTCAGGGATGGTCAAAATGGATGACAAATATTTTGCAAATGAATGGTTTATTTGAACTGACCTCTTGAACACATAACGACACTGCAGATGGTTTGGTAATAATTCAACCAAAGCTAATACCTAGAAACCAGCTAAAGATTTTCAATATGGTTTGATTAACTGTTAGGCAAAGGATTTCCCAGCCCAGGTGAACAAAAAGTGTCATGTTCAAGAGTGGTTAACTGCTTTTCTAAACACAAAGTATAACAAACAGGTTCATTTTTCTCTCTTTTCCCCCACCATTTTTGGCAAGTACCTCTTTACCTTTGACAAGTTTGAGGAGGGTAACATTTGCTTGATTATAAGCTCATCATTCAGATGAGTCCAACTTAGTTTAAAATTTGAACCCTAAGAAGGAGTGGTCCGTTCCTGTTTGAAATTGAACAGGTCCTTTACTGTTAAATTTTAACGAGTATAGTATAGGAGAAACTCAGTGTTTTTCAATTTTAGGGAGTCAGAAGAAAAACTTAAGAAAACTCCATGGTTGTCCTTTTTCGTAAATTTGTGTCTCCCAAGCCCGAAAAAGTATAAAATGATACTTGAGAGAACCGCCTGATCATTATGATGAAGGAGTACTTTTCATAATTAGTGTCTTAGATCTAAAAAAGTAAAAAAGTGATCAAAAGCACGTCGTTTTATTACCAATATCGAACTTGAAATGACAAAAGTTTGACAATCATTTGATGTTTATACGGTTAGAAAAGAGCTGTAAGTGGACCATCCTTTTAATTCCGTTTTGACAAGTTTAAAAAAGGGGAAAAATCAGTAATATTTTCATATTTTACGAGTCAGAAAGGAGCTTAAAATGGACTCGTCCTAGAGGAACGAGTGGTATAAAGGGTAGCAACTGGTTCCGGTAATGGTGGAACTACTCAAAACATGTAATGGTCAAGAGACTGGCTAACAAAAACACTCATAACTGCGGTCCCTCAGGAAAGGTAAAACAACCAAGTGAAAGCATATAATCGACCAAAGAGATGGTGGCGATGGAATGAAAACAACCAAGGCTCATCTAGTAGAATCTAGCGGATAAAGACGGCAATCACGAGATGTAGATTAGGTATGGGTTCATTTTTACAAAAGCTTGAACCATAGAGAACTCTGCTTGGATTCAGTTTCATGTTTACACAAGCTTCAAACAAAAAACTATGCTTGTTATAAGTTCGCATGCCCCTAGCTTAATGATGCAAATTTAGGTGCATGCCCCTCAGGCTTCATTGTGTTCAACCAAGTGGATAAAATGAGGGTTTTACTTTCAATTTCTTGAAAACAATCGACTCAAAAAGGGAGGTGTTTCATTTTTTAATGAGGTTGACACAGGAAAAGAACTATCCTCAAAGCCCTTGTTTCATTTTTAAACGAGCTTGACACAAGTCAAGGAACTATGCTCTGAAATCCTTGATTCATTTTTTAACGAGCTTGACACAAGACAAGGAACTATGCTCACAAATACTCTCTACAATCTACCTATATAACCTATTGATTCATTTTTTTTTAATAAGGTTGACATAGGAAAAGAACTATCCTCATACCTGATTCATTTTTTAACGAGGTTGACTCAGTAACAGGAACTTTCCTCGAGTTAGGTCCCTAGCGGAGTCGCCAATTTGTTGGTCGGATAAATCGTTCTTGCGGACAAGACCGATCTCCCAAGTATCAACTGATATCTAGCAACAAGCAGGACAAGAAAATATATCTTTCTCTAAGCATATTGTGATTCATTAATAAAAACTAAGAGGTGTTTTAGACCCTACCTTAAGTCCAACGCTAGTTTGTGGCAGCCATGCTCCAACAGCTTTGAAATAGTTTCCTTTTAAGAACCTGCAATCACAAACAAGTACACATCAAATAAGACCTGCATAGATAATATAATAAACCCTGTTCATCATGTTGATCAAGGAATCCATGAAATAAACCATAAAACATAGCTTATTGAGAAAAATAAGCTTGATTGTATTAACTTTGAAATAGAAGAACTTTACAACCTTGATGTTGTACAAGCTCTTCCCAGGGTCCAAACAGGAATCTCCTCTACTTTGACAAGCCTCACTCTCTTCCAAATGAGATCAAAAGGTATGTAATCTCTCCTCTCAAAAGCTCAATTAGGAAGACTAAGTTCCAGCAACATTTACCCTAAAAAATATTTAGCTTTCAAGCTCCGAAGTAATCAGCCCAGAGCTTCATTTTATAGTGCAAAGGAAGGAGGTTACGGGTCCACCATTGAAGGGATAGAGTCCTCCTTCAAGGCGATAAGCTCCTCACCTCAAGGGGTTAGCTCCTAAAGGTATGGGATGCATGAAACCTTAAGGAGCGAACTTGCCACCGCAAGATTCCCTCTAGAAGCTTCTAGAAATGACTCAAAGTGAGTTTTTAAGAATGTACTTGCGCCTTTTTAACTTTTACAGGGGCTCGCACCCATAACACAGAGACAGAGTGGTCAGGTGCACAGGGGACATGACCAATAGGTGCGGCACCACAGGTAATGCTAAGAGAAAGTGTGAAATCAGAATTTTAGAGATTTTTAAGGTCTTTCTCTTATTTTCAAGGCTTGATATGAAGAACTGAGGTTTAATACTTGCAAAGGAGTAAGGTATGAGTGGTGATAGACTCACATTGATTGCAGAATGTAAAAGTGACAATTTGTGTGCAACATATTGCCCCCTAAAGTGCGAAGTCTGTAATAGATGAGGATGGTTTTATCATCTAAGAAGAGTGAAGTAATTTATCATTTCAAGGATCTTCCCGTGGATAC
>APFE030536151.1:108307-162795 GCA_000404065.3 Pinus taeda | reverse complement strand
TATATATGAACATATCATCGCTGAGGTAGGCATTCCCATACTCAGATCAAAACTGACTAGAAAAGTATCTAAACTTTTCTGATATAGGAATGATTTCGTAATACATCACAAGTATAGAAATATGTAGACACAGTATGGGCGTAACCGTCTGTTTATGAATAGTCTACTGTATAATGAATAAAAAAATTCCTTGCAGCCTGGATGGTGGAAAGTAGATCTGGGGTCTTGACTTCTGCTTCCAGAACTAGTATGATTCTATCCATGTGAATGAATGTGTCGAAGCTGAACATGGTAGAAACCAATTGATTACCAGTCAATGATGTAAATTATTAACAAGTGTGAGAGGAACCACCAGTAATGTCAATGGCCCTCAAAGAAATCAGTACAATCCATGAAATGTGAATAAATGAGTCGATGTCGAACACGTCACAGAATCCTTTGATCGAAGGTCAATGATACAACTTGTCCTCAAAGGCGAGAAACCTGCCATTAAGGCATGCAAATTCCAAGGTACTGACGATTTCTAGATCATCTTTCTAGATAATGAGTTGGAGTCGATAGAAAGCGATCCGTCGTAGGCAAGCCCATAACACGAAATCATAGATCAAGTTTTGAAGAAATGTATTTAGCAAGGACTAAATCAGGGATGGTCAAAATGGATGATAGATATTTTGCAAATGAATGGTTTATTTGAACTGACCTCTTGAACACATAACGACACTACAGATGGTTTGGTAATAATTGACCCAAAGCTAATACCTAGAAACCAGCTGAAGACTTTCAATATGGTTTGATTAATTGTTAGGCAAAGGATTTCCCAGCCCACGTGGACAAAAAGTGTCGTGTTCAAGAGTGGTTAACTGCTTTTCTAAACACAAAGTATAACAAACAGGTTCATTTTTCTCTCTTTTCCCCCACCATTTCTTGCAAGTACCTCTTTATTTTTGACAAGCTTGAGGAGGATAACATTTGCTTGAGTATAAGCTCCTCCTTCATATGAGTCCAACTTAGTTTAAAATTTGAACCCTAAGAAGGAGTGGTCTATTCCTGTTTGAATTTGAACAGATCCTTTACTGTGAAATTTTAACGAGTCTAGTATAGGAGAAACTCAGTGTTTTTTAATTTTAGGGAGTGAGAAGAAAAACTTAAGAAAACTCCATTGTTGTCCTTTTTCGTAAATTTGTGTCTCCCAAGCCCGAAAAAGTATAAAATGATACTTGAGAGAACTGCTTGATCATTATGATCAAGGAGTACTTTTCATAATTAGTGTATTCAATCTAAAAAAGTAAAAAAGCGATCCAGAACACGTCGTTTTATTACCAATATCGAACTTGAAACGACAAAAGTCTAGAAAACTTTTCATGTTTATACGGTCATAAAAGAGCTGTAAGTGGGCTATCCTTTTCATTCCATTTTAACGAGTTTAAAAAAGGGAAAAACTCAGTAATATTTTCATATTTTACGAGTCAGTAAAGAGCTTAAAGAGGACTCGTCCTAGAGGAACGAGTGGTATAAAGGGTAGCAACTGGTTCTGGTAATGGTGGAACTGCTCAAAACATGTAATGGTCAAGAGGCTGGCTAACAAAACCACTCATAACTGCAGTCCCTGAGGAAAGGTAAAACAACCAAAGAGATGGTGGCGATGGAACAACCAAGCCTCATCTAGCAGAATTTAGTGGATAAAGACGGCAATCACGAGATGTAGATCAGGTATGGTTTCATTTTTACACAAGCTTGAACCATAGAGGACTCTGCTTGGATTCAATTTCATGTTTACGCAAGCTTTAAATGAAAGCCTATGCTTGTTATAAGTTCTTATGCCCCCAACTTAATGACGCAAATTTAGGTGCATGACCCCCAAGCTTCATTGCATTCAACCAAGTGGATGAAATGAAGGTTTTAATTTCAATTTCTTGAAAAGACTCGACTCGAAAAGGGAGGTGTTTCATTTTTTAATGAGGTTGACACAGGAAAAGAACTATCCTCAAAGCCCTTGTTTCATTTTTAAACGAGCTTGACACAATACAAGGAACTATGCTCCCAACTACTCTCTACAATCTACCTATATAACCTACTGATTCATTTTTTTTTTAATGAGGTTGACACAGGAAAAGAACTATCCTCATACCTTATTCATTTTTTAACAAGGTTGACTCAGTAACAGGAACTTTCCTCTAGTCTAATCTCTACAATCTACCTATATAACCTAGAGACAGAGCGATCAGGTCCCCAGCGGAGTCGCCCATTTGTTGGCCAGATAAATCGTTCTTGCTGACAAGACTGATCTCCCTAGTATCAAATGATATCTTGCAACAAGCAGGACACGAAAATCTATATTTCTCTAAACATATTGTGATTCATTCATAAAAACAAAGAAGTGTTTTACACCCTACCTTAAGTCCAACGCTAGTTTGTGGCAGCCATGCTCTAACAGCTCCGAAAGTGTTTCCTTTTAAGAACCTGCAATCACAAACAAGCACACATCAAATAAGACCTACATAGCTAATATAATAAATCATGTTCATCATGGTGATCAAGGAATCCATGAAATAAACCATAAAACATAGCTTATTGAGAAAAATAAACTTGATTGTATTAATTTTGAAATAGAAGAACTTTATAACCTTGGTGCCTTGATGTTGTACAAGCTCTTCCCAAGGTCCAAACAAGAATCTCCTCTACTTTGACAAGCCTCACTCTCTTCCAAATGAGATCAAAAGGTATGTAATCTCTCCTCTCAAAATCTCAATTAGGAATACTAAGTTCCAGCAGCATTTACCCTAAAAAATATTCAGCTTTCAACCTCCCAAGTAATCAGCCCAAAGCTTCATTTTATAGTGCAAAGGAAGGAGGTTACAGGTCGACCATTGAAGGGATAGAGTCCTCCTTCAAGGGGATAAGCTCCTCACATCAAGGGGTTAGCTCCTAAAGGTATGGGATGCATGAACCCTTAAGGAGCGAACTTGCCACTGCAAGATTCCCTCTAGAAGCTTCCAGAAATGACTCAAAGTGAGTTTTTAAGAATGTACTTGCGCCTTTTTAACTTTTACAGGGGCTCACACCCATAACATAGAGATAGAGTGGTCAAGTGCGTAGGGGACATCACCGATAGGTGCAAAACCCGAATTTTAGAGATTTTTAAGGTCTTTCTCTTATTTTCAAGGCTTGATATGAAGAATTGAGGTTTAAGACTTGCAAAGGAGGAAGGTATGAGTGGTGATAGACTCACATTGATTGCAGAATGTCAAAGTGACAATTTTTGTGCAACACAACCTCGGGGGTAAATGTGCATATAAAACAACATAATAGGAATAGAAATACAGTAAACATATCAAACATATATATATTTATATATTATATATATATATATCAGTACATTTTACATGAAAATCAAGGGAATGAATTCTTTTTCATTAATAAATTCAATGAACCAACTGAAGGTGGGACTACCACATTCCACCCGACCATAGATTGGTTGAGCCAAGTCTCTCTTTAGCCAATCCCCCTCGTGCCATATTCCAAGCATGAATGTGGGATCTCATAGAACACATCAATAAAAACTCTTCCAGGGCTTCCAGAGGCCACCCACCTCAACCCATTAAATAATGATTCCACCTCATGGTTAGACATCAACAAAAACCATCATCAGATTGGTCTCCATCGAAGCCTTCCAGGGATTCCACAGTTTTTTTCCAACCAATGCTTCCAGAACTAGTAACTCAACCCAGAACTTATACAGGGATTCCAAAGCGTTTGTCCAACCAGGGCTTCCAGGACTAGAAACTAAACCCAACTTGTTATAGGGCTTCCAGAGCATTTGTTCAACCATGGCTTCGAGGACTAATAACTCAACCCAAGCTAAGGAAACATGAGAACCAAAAAAAAAAAGCAATGAAAGTAAACACAGAATCACCATGGCTATCTAGGAAATGGAAAGGCTAGGCAATCCACTGTCGATCTAGGCAATCCTCCTTGCCAATGATAGATCATGATCAAGAAACCACATGCATGTGCCATGCATGTTAAAACAAGTGAATAAATCATACATGCAACTCGATACCTACAAGAAAATCAGATGTAGTTGTTGATGTTGACACCTTCTTACGCTTTCCTATTCCTCCTTTGCCTTTTTCTCCAAGAATCCAAGTTTGCCACACCCTCCAAGAGTTTTCCAAGAAAACTCTAAGTAACCAAGAGTATGAGAGAGAGAGAGAGAATAATGAGAGAGCTCCAAAACTGAACTGACCAAGTCTTCCCCACTGGTCCTCATAAGCCTTTTTATTAATGAGGCCTCTATTTTCTTCATTTTCCATTATTTTCCTTCAATTTCCTCCTCACATGCAACTTGTGACCTTTCACCTACATTTTCTCCTAATTTCCGTTATTTTCTTTCATTTTCCTCCTTACATGCAACCTATGACCTTTCACCTACTTTCTCTCCTAATTTCCATTATTTTCATAAATAAATGTGCCAAAATACCTTTTTACCTCTTTAATGCCTTAGTCATTGCCTTTGCCAATTTCCTTAGCCATAAAAAACCAAATGAACACCCCCTAGGATGTCTTGCCCACCATTCATCTTGGAATATGTGTCCCATCATCTGTGGTATTTATATATTTTTACATGGAAGTTTCACCAAGGCTGTTACAGAACCCTCCCCCTTGGGGGAACACCATCCTCGATGTTCAATCACACATATACTACAATAACTTGCTGAAAGAAGACATACTGCTCATGGAGCTTTATAACCCAATTTGATGCAGTATTTACAATGAAAGATCTACTCAAAATCAAAACATCATTACAACATGACAATATACTGCGTACTAGAGCTTTATAACATAGCTCATTATGGTATTTACAATGATCATGCTACTTAAAAACTCATATGACATCATAACATCATGATAATATAACCACATGATAACATAATAACATAACACCCATACCACATAGTGGAACTTTATAAAAGAACTCGTTACGGTATTTATGTCCATACACGGGTGTACACATAAAAACATCATCAAAATATATATACCAAAACATATGCCAAATCATATACCAAACATATATCAAACATATACTAACATCATATAGAATATATCAAAACATCATAAGGCATATATCAAAACATCATATAGCATTTATCAACCAACATAAAGCACATATCAAAACATCATAAAGCATATATCAACCATCATAAAGCATATGTCAATCACCATAAAGGATATACTAGACCAACATAAATAAAATACTAAACCATCATAAAGCAACTACCAAACCACTAGAAGAAACCACCAAACCACCATATCAAATTGCTAATTCTTGTAGTTAATTTCAACTACCTAACTGGGCATTTCCATGAGTCTTATACCACGCACATAGCTTCCATTAGTTTTCAAATAAATTCAAATCATACCTCATTGGTAGCTTTTTAATATGGTACATTTGCAATCATGTTCACTTCCTACCACAATAAGTCAAACTAACATATTTGACCAAGTCAACATGTATAAAAATATCACATCATGTTAGCTCAAACATAACCATCAAAATCATAAATGACATGTAACCATCATAAATCAAAATCATATATCACATGTAATCATCATGGGCCAAAATCATAAATCACATGCATACTAAAACTGAAATACAATACCAAAACTTATCCTTCATCGATCCTTACTTCTACCTTGGTTCTTTCTGTAACACATTGGATTGGTTGCCACACCCGAAAAACATCCAGTGCCTTCTCCTCAACCATGTGCACATATGCATAGCGTGCATCACACACATACGACCACATACGACATGCAACTCCATGCAACACATGCATCTACACCTGACATACAACACATACAACTAAACCCAGTGTACAAGATAATGCATCATCTATACCTTATGTGCAATACCACCTAATACATGTAACTACACAGAGCACAAAACAACGAGTACGCATGCCATAATACCATGACTACATGATGCACATGCATAATACCGCATGCCCATAACACAACATCGATGACATGCACACAGTACCACATGTACACCAGTACCATACGTACAACATGTACACAGTACCACTGGTACACTACACCACTTGTGCAACGTGTGCACAACATCACATGTACATGGCACCACCTGCTCAACGTGTACACAATGCCACAAACTATACAATGCATACACAATACCACATGTACACAATACCACAAGCATGACATGTATGCGACACCACATGTACACAACGCCATATGCATGACATGTACATAGCACCACATGCACACAGTGCCACTTGTACAATGTGTACATAGAGCCACGCACACATGGCACCACTTGTAAAATCATGCAGACCACACCATATGTACATAGTACCAATGTACCACATGCACACAACACCACTTGTACATAGCACTACATATCCAACACGTACATAGCATCATCTGTACACAACACTGCATATCCAACGTGCGCATAGTACCATATGCACACAATACCACATATCCAACATGTACATAGCACCATTTATACCGAATATTGAATATGTAACATTCATACAACATTATCAGTACCATCTTGTACATAAAACTACATAAACAACATGTACACACACTATATATACGCAACACCACATTTGCACATACCATATAAAAAACATGTACAACATATATAGTATATTCACAATAGTAGTACCACACATCCAAAACCATACTATCCTTACCAAGAAACCTTGCTTCCCATGTCTTGTCCATGCTTACCCTAGCATGTTGCAAGCCACACTACTTTCACTTTGTTGATGTATCCTTCAACATTACCTATCATAACATAAACATAGGCATAACACAAATATACAATACCAAATCATATCCACATGATACTGACCTCGTATATTTGTGGTGACTACTCTTCCAAATTGATTTCTCATGAACCACGAATCTCTTCATGCCATTCACCTGCATAAGAAATCATTCTGCCACAAGCATGATCCTGACAACCCTGTCAAACATTGACATAGATACATAGATACATACATATATATAGTCATTAGCTTAAAAAAAATCTTCATCCTACCAAACAGTGACATATATACATATATAAACATGAACATAATCATGATCATAACAAAATTGCTAAATAACATAAGGTCTAGGTTAAGAGAAATTCCTTTATTCATGCAACACATGCACAACATTGAGAACAATAGTTCCCAACATAGCCAAGGCATATGACACCTCAAATCCATTTACTTTACTTTTTCATGTTACCTTCCTCATGACTATACTGCTACCGTCCATTTACCACAATGGACCCAACCAGTCCAACCGACAGACATAGTCTTACCTTCCACTATGCTTACTCATGGAAAAAGCTTCATCTGAGTCGTACATCACCTATCAAGTACCACATAGCTCTCCTCAAGCTACATTAACTCTTCCTCTTTCCCAACCAATTCCCAAGACTCAAAACACAAAAGGCAAGACAAGGAACAAACAAGAAGAAGACCATAAAAACCAATAACAACATGACTCCACAAACAAGGTGGTATGGCCATACACTAGAAATAAACAAAGCCACAAATCAAGCTCAACAATTCATAAAAGACCAAAATCACAAGACTAAAAATAAACACCATGACTCAATCCCCATGGTTCCCAGGGAAAGCTCAACCCAAGCCTTCTTCAAGATTTCATGGCAACCTCCCTTGCCATGCAACTCCTTGCATCGTGCTGCCATAAACACACAACTATCAATGTATAATTAAGAATAATAAAACACTAGCTACCTCATCTTATTGTGCCAAGCACGCTGCTTGAAACTACTCACACATGTCAACCACATGTTCAAAATATCAATACAAATATATCTATTAATATGAATTCAATTGTTACTATGACTAACAATCATGTCATAATCCATAGTCAACTAATAGTCATCAATCATAATACTACAACTATCACCTACTATACTCAAGTACATATCAACTGTCTCAACACATATATTTTAGTAAAATCATCTTAAAACAAGGTAATTGGAACACATACTCATATTATGCAATTCATTAAACATTCATACCATGTTAAATAAATCAACTAGATGACATAATCAACAGTCAAGCACCAAAAATATGCACTAAGAAATTGATACCTTAATGTATCTTAGGGGAGGCTATCTTGTTTACGCAATAAATTTAGGTTAGCACGATTCAACTTCACAGCATATTAACTCAAACATAAATCATGATATCCCTAACAATATCTAACTAACATGTTCACATCATAATTTCATAAACATTTGTCGTTCATGCATAAAAATCACATATGTATGATCAATATAGATTAGTACGACACCATATCACAAATATGTCGGCTCATACTTGAATATTGCAACCATAACCATTTGCATAGGCCAAACTAGGTTAGCACAATACATATAACATCAAGATCCTCAATGCAATGAACATAACCATCGCACATATGACCAATCCAAATTACGACATCAATATCTCAATGAAATGGCTGTAATTATCAAGTTAATAACACATAACAACAATAAGCTATATATCATGCTCATCATCAACATAAAACCTAATCATCAAGCTAACTATCATATAAAAATCAACAAGTTAACCTATAACATACTCATTAGCAACATATAGCATAATCATCATGTTATCTAATATAAAACAACAATAGCAATGCATAAAACTACAAGTTACTATCATTCTTGACTATGTGACACATGTGCATATAACTACACTAATCAACCAACATCTATCATGAATGTAACCATAACATCAAAAGACATATACATAAACCAAATGTATATAAACCTAATGCATATAAAAATCCTTAACTTACATACCTGCATACCGAACATGCAATACTTGTATGACGATCTTCTCTCACCCCAAAGTCCAATGCTACAACCTCATTATGATGATCTACATCTCCTGCTCTATCTCAACTAGCTCATTAGCATCATAAAAACCAATAGCATCATGATGACCTAAATTACATACAATGACTTCACAAGGCATGTTCGACCTACTATACATGCATAATCATAGCCACAACCATACACGCATAACAATAACCATTATTCCATTGTACACATTGCCACATGCAACCAACAATATGCATAAGCAATGCCAAATCAACTACACCTACGCATAAACACATGTAGTCGAACTTAAGAAATCAATTCTTGTAATAAACCTACAAGATTGATACATGTAATCAAAATATTCAAAAATGTAACCTAACATACAAGGATGTACGTAGGTATCATGAAATCAACATGTAAGCGACATATAATTCATACACAGACAGTCACAAGTTCCAAAAATCAAGACATCATGTCTATTAATTTGAAATCAGCATTCACCAATAGTAACAACATATAAGCATACCCCCTTACTATCCATGGTCACAACTAAGGTAGAAGGAGGAAGCCACTATAATGGTCCGATCTCCAATGCCCAATTATGGAAATGGGATCTCCAAATATCTATTACATTTAACCATACTTGAAAATAAATTGATTTTTATTTGTCATACATTTGTATGAGACTAAGTAAAAAATATTGCACTTATTCCACTTGCAACATCATAACTAAAAGCATGCCACTTTTCCATTTCCTTATATGCAACTTTTCAAATTCCTTGCATGCAACCTTTCAAATTCCCTACATGAAACTCTTCAATTCTTTGCATGAAAATAGGAATAGATCAACTACATCCATATTATTACACTACAATACTATTCCATCCAAAAAAAAAAAATTTCTTTAAACAATTACCATACTTTTACGTTTTCCACAAACAAATACTATACTATTACCTTTGCATGTAAGCATCTATTCAAACACTTTACATGCAAACTAATATAGAAAACTATTTGCATCCAAGCGAGAATATATCAACTACAGAAATACTATTACACATCAATACTATCCCCAACCACAAACAACATACTCAATGGGGCATTTTGTCAAACAGTTTGTATGTAATTAATCATTGAATCATTTAAGCATTTCATCAAACACTTTGCATGCAAACTAATATAGAAAATGATTAAATGCATATATCCTAAACTATAGTAGTACAAGTTATGGAAACTGAACCATATGATCAGTGGTATGTTCCCTCACTCTGGTTCAAGTTTTAGCTTCTAAGATTTAATAGATGAAAAGTTATAACAAAATACCAACACAATCCTATCTGGTGAAAAATTCTAGGAGTGTCGAGAAAGCTCGATTTACACTGGTCTTATCTCCTAAAATATAGTGAATAAATGTCTGAATTTTTTATCACAATATAAGTGGGATTTACTCTCATTGTGGAAAAAAATTTCACTCCTAAGAGTGCCCAGAATAAACGTTATAACAAAAATGTCAGCGTGATCTGTTTGATACCTGATTTTAGGAGCATTCAGAAGGCTCAACTCCCTCTACTCATATCTCTTAAAATATGGCGACCGAATATCTAAAATTTCTACCACATAATCATTGGTATTTCCCCTCAATGTGGACGATTTTTCAGCGTATGAAAGCCTACGAAGAAAAGTTATTGCCGAAATGCCAACGTGACCTGTTTAAAGGTCCATTCAGGAAGGTAATCTTCATTCGATCATAATTCCTAAAGTATTGTGAACCAATATCTAAAATGTTTAACACATTATCAGTGAGATTTACCTTCAATATGGACAAACTTTTAACTTGTAATATGCCACAAAAGAAAAGTTATAATAGATATGATAGAAAGGTCTAAAATTTAACCTTTGTTCTTCATTTTACCTATGATAGAGCCCATCGAGTCCAAGTGTTTGAACCATGCTCTGATACCACTCTATAACAGCCTTTGGGGTAAATGTGCATATAAAACAACATAATAGGAACATAAATATAGTAAAAAAATCAGCCATCAAAATCCATATATATATATTATATAAATATATATCAGTACATTTGCACATGAAAATCAAGGGAACGAATTTTTTTCATTAATAAATGCAATGAACCAACTGAAGATGGGACTACCATGTTCCACCTGACCATAGATTGCCTGAGCCAAGTTTCTTTTTAGCCAATCACCCCTGTGCAATATTCCAAGCATGAATGTGGGATCTCATAGAACACATCAATCAAAACTCTTCTAGGGCTTCCAGAGGCCACCCACTTCAACCCATCAAACAGTGATTCCACCTCATGGTCAGACATCACCAAAAACCATCATCAGATTGGTCTCCATCTAAGCCTTCCAGGGCTTTTAGAGAATTTATCCAACCAAGGCTTAAGAACTAGTAACTCAACCCACAACTTATATAGGGCTTCTAAAGTGTTTGTCTAACCAAGCCTTCCAGGAGTAGTAACTCAACCCGCCAAGGGCTTCCAGAGCATTTGTCCAACCAGGGCTTCCAGGACTAGAAACTCAACCCATGCCATTACAAGGCTTCCAGGACTAATAACTCAACCCAAGCTAAGGATATAAGAGAACCAACAAAAACAAAGCAATGAAAGTAAACCCACAATCACCATGGCTATCTAGGAAATGGCAAGGCTGGGCAATCTAGTGTCGATGTAGGCAATCCTCCTTTCCAATGATATATCACAACCAAGAAACCACATGCATGTGCCATGCATGTCAAAACTAGTGAATAAATCATACATGCAACTCGATACCTGCAAGAAAATATGATGTAGTTGTTGATGTCGACGTCTTCTTGTGCTTTCCTATTCTTCCTTTGCCTTCTTGCTCCAAGAAAACTCTAAGTAACCAAGAGTATGAGAGAGAGAGAGAGAGAGAATAATGAGAGAGCTTCAAAACTAAACTGTCCAAGTCTTCCCCACTGATCCTCATAAAACGTTTTATTAATGAGGCCTCTATTTTCTTCATTTTCCATTATTTTCCTTTAATTTCCTCCTCAAATGCAACCTGTGACCTTTCACCTACTTTTTCTCCTAATTTCCATTATTTTCCTTCATTTTCCTCCTCACATGCAACCTATGACCTTTCACTTACGTTTTCTCCTAATTTCCATTATTTTCATAAATAAATGTGCCAAAATACATTTTTTCCTCTTTAATGCCTTAGTCATTGCCTTTGCCAATTTCCTTAGCCATAAACAGCCAAATGAACACCCCCTAGGATGTCCTACCCACCATTCTTCTTGGAATACGTGTCCCATCATCCGTAATATTTATATATTTTTACATGGAAGTTTTACCATGGTTGTTACCGAACCCTCCCCCTTGGAGGAACACCGTCCTCGGTGTTCAATCACAAATATACCTCAGTAGCCTATTGAAAGAAGACATACTACTCATGGAGCTTTATAACCCAGCTCGATGCAGCATTTACAATGAAAGATTTAGTCAAATTCAAAACATCATTACAACATGAAAACATACCGCATACTGGAGCTTTATAACATAGCTCATTATAGTATTTACAATGATCATCGTGCTTAAAAACTCATATGTTATGATAACATCATGATAATATAACCAAATGATAACATAATAACATAACACCCATACCGCATAGTGGAGCTTTATAACACAACTCGTTATGGTATTTACATCCGTACACGGGTGTACACATAAACACATCATCAAAATATTTATACCAAAACATATGCCAAATCATATACCAAACATATATTAAACATATAATAACATCACATAGCATATATCAAAACATCATAAGGCATATATAAAAACATCACATAGCATGTATCAACCAACATAAAGCACATATCAACCATCATAAAGCATATATCAATCAATGTAAAGCATATACTAAACCAGCATAAATAAAATACTAAACAATCATAAAGCAACTACCCAACCACCATAAGCAACCACCAAATCACCATATCAAGCTACTAATTCTTGTAGTTGATTTCAACTACCCAACTAGGCATGTTCATGATTCTTGTACCACGCAAATAACTTCCATTAGTTTTAAAATAAATTAAAATAAATTCACATCATACCTCATTGGCAGCTCGTTAATACGGTACATTTTCAACCATTTTTTCTTCCTATCACAACAAGTCAAACTTGCATATTTGACTAAGTCAACATGTATAAAAATATCACATCAGATTAGCTCAAACATAACCATCAAAATCATAAATGACTTGTAACCATCATAAATCAAAATCATATATCACATGTAATCATCATGGGCCATAATCATAAATCACATGCATACTAAAACTGAAAGACAATACTGATACTTATCCTTCATCGATCCTTACTTCTACCTTGGTTCTTTCTGTAACACATTGGATTGGTTGCC
This sequence comes from Pinus taeda, assembly GCA_000404065.3. NCBI lineage: Eukaryota > Viridiplantae > Streptophyta > Pinopsida > Pinales > Pinaceae > Pinus > Pinus taeda. The sequence goes on along the minus strand of APFE030536151.1, from coordinate 149,493 downwards.
GCACCCGACAAACATCCAGTGCCTTCTCCTCAACCATGTGCACATATGCATAGTGTGCATCACACACATACGACCACATATGACATGAAACTATGCAACACATGCATCTACACTTGACATACAACACATACACCTACACCCAGTGTACAACACAGTGCATCATCTATATCCGATGTGCAATACCACCTAATACATGTAACTACACAGAGCACAAAACAACGAGTATGTACACCATAATACCATGAATACATGATTCACATACATAATACTGCATGCCCATAACACAACATCGATGACATGCACACAATACCACATGTACACCAGTAGCATACGTACAACATGTACACAGTACCATCAATACAACGCACCACCTGCGCAATGTGTGCACAACATCACATGTACATGGCACCACCTGCTTAATATGTACAGAATGCCAAATGTACACTATACCACTATACAATGCGTACACTATACCACATGTACATAGTACCACACACACGACATGTACGCGACACCACATGTACATAGCGCCATATGCACGACATGTACATAGGGCCACATGCTTACAGTGCCACTTGTTTAATGTGTACACATTACCACACGCACACGACACCACTTGTACAATCATGCACACCACACCATATGTACATAGTACCAATATACCACATGCATGCAACACCACTTGTACATAGCATTGCATATCCAACACGTACATAGCGTCATCTGTACACAACAATGCATATCCAACGTGTGCATAGTACCATATGCACACAATACCACATATCCAACATGTATGTAGCACCATTTATACCCAGTATGGAATATGTAACATTCATACAACACTATCTGTACCATCTTGTACATAACACTGCATAAACAACATGTACACACACTATATGTACACAACAATGCATGTGCACACATCATATATGAAACATGTACACCATATACAATATATGCACAATAGTAGTACCATACATCCAAAACCATACTATCCTTACCAAGAAACCTTGCTTCCCATGTCTTATCCATGCTTACCCTAGCATGTCACAAACCACACTACTTTCACTTTGCTGATGTATCCTTAAACATTACCTATCATAACATAAACATAGGCATAACACAAGTATACAATACCAAATCATATCCACATGATACTGACCTCGTATATTTGTGGTGACTACTCTTCCCAATTGATTTCTCATGAACCAGGAATCTCTTCATGCCATTCACATGCATAAGAAATCATTCCGCCATAAGAATGATCCTGACAACCCCTTCAAACAACGACATAGATACATATATACATACATATATATAATAATCAACTTAAAAAAATCATCATCCTGTCAAACAACGACATATATACATACATACATGTATACATATATAAACATCAACATAATCATGATCATAACAAAATTGCTAGATAACATAAGGTCTAGGTTAAGAGAAATTCCTTTATTCATGCAACACATGCGTAACATTGAGAACAATAGTTCCCAACATAACCAAGGCATATTATGCCTCAAATCAATTTACTTTACCTTTTCATGTTACCTTCCTCAGGACTATATTGCTACCGTCCATTTATCACAATGGACCTAGCCAGTCCAACCAATAGACATAGTCTTACCTTTTTCTGCGCTTACTCATGGACATAGCTTCATCTAAGTCGTATATCACCTATTGAGTACCACATAACTCTCCTCGAGCTACATTAACTCTTCCTCTTTCCCAACCAATTCCCAAGACTCAAAACACAAAAGGCAAGACAAGAAACAAACAAGAAGAAGACTATAAAAACCAATAACAACATGACTTCACAAAAAAAGTGGTATGGCCATACACTAGACATAAACAAAGCCACAAATCAAGCTCAAAAATTCATAAAAGACCAAAAGCACAAGACTAAAAACAAACACCATGACTCAATCCCCGTGGTTCCCAGGGAAAGCTCAACCTGAGCCTTCTTCAAGATTTCATGGAAACCTCTCTTTCCATGAAAATCCATGCATCATGTTGCCATAAACACATAACTGTCAATGTATAATAAAGCATAATAATACACTAGTTAACTCATCTTATTGTGCCAAGCACGCTACTTGCAACTGCTCACACATGTCAACCACATGTTCAAAATATCAATACAAACATATATATTAATATGAATTCAATTCTTACTGTGACTAACAATCATGTCATAATCCATAGTCAACTCATAGTCATTAATCATAATACTACAAGTATCACCTACTTACTCAAGTACATATCAATTGTCTCAACACATATATTTTAGTACAATCATCTTAAAACAAGGTCATTGGAACACATACTCATATTATGCAATTCATTAAACATTAGTACCATGTTAAATAAATCAAGTAGATGACAATCAATATTAAAGAACCAAATATATGACATAAGCAATTGATACCTTAATGTATCTCAGGAGAGGATATCTTGTCTACACAATAAATTTAGGTTAGCATGATACAACTTCACAACAAATCAACTCAAACATAAATCATGATATCCCTAACAGTAACTAACTAACATGTTCATGTCATAAGCTCATAAGCATTTGTTTTTCATGCATAACAATCACATATGTATGATCAATCTAAATTAGTACGACACCATATCAGAAATATGTCGGTTCATACTTTAATATTGCAACCATAACCATCTACATAGGCCAAACCAGGTTAGAACAATACATATAACATCAAGATATTCAATGCAATGAACATAACCATGACCCATATGACCAATCCAAATTACAACATCAATATCTCAATGAAATAACTCTAATCATAAAGTTAATAGCGCATAACAACAATAAGCTATATATCATGCTCATCATCACCATAAAACTGAATCATCAAGCTAACTGTCATATAAAAATCAACAAGTTAACCTATAACATACTCACCAACAACATATAGCATAATCATCATGTTATCTAATATAAAACAACAATAGCAATGCATACAACTACAAGTTACTATCATTCTTGACTATTCGACATATGTGCGTATAACTACACTAATCAACCAACATCTATAATGAATGTAACCATAACATCAAAAGACATGTACATAAACCAAATGTATATAAACCTAATGCATATAAAAATCCTTAACTTACATATCTTCATACCGAACATGTAATAGTTGTATGACGATCTTCTCTTACCCCAAAGTCTAATGCTGCAACCTCATTTTGATGATCTACATCTCCTGCTCTATCTCAACTAGCTCATTAGCATCATAACAACCAATAACATCATGATGACCTAAATTACATAAAATGACTTCACAATGCATGTTTGACCTACTATAAATGCATAATCATAGCCACGACCATACATGCATAACAACAACCATTACTGCATTGTACACATTTCCACATGCAACCAATAGTATGCATAAGCAATGCCAAATCAACTACACCTATGGATAAACGCATGTAGTCGAACATAAGAAATAAATTCTTGTAATTAACCTACAAGACTGATACATGTAATCAAAATATTCAAAAATGTAACCTAATATACAAGGATGTAAGTAGGTGTCATGAAATCAACATGTAAGCGACATATAATTCTTACACAGTCAGTCACATGTTCCAAAAATCAAGACATCTTGTCTATTAATTTGAAATCAGCATTCACCAACAGTAACAACCTATTGAAGCCTCGAAATTTGTTGCAACAACATGGGGGATGACCACCCATTTCGGACCTTAAAACAACTCCTTTTCTGTTTGGAATGGTGGTTTCGATTGGTTCAACTAGATCCAATTACCTTCTCTCAATCTCCAATGGCCTTAAAATATGACTTTCATTCACCAATGGAGAAGAGACATCAAATCAACCCTCTTGCTGATCAGGCAAGAAATTGATCCTTCAACTGATTTGGGGCTCAGCCAAGCCACTATTAAAGTTTGCCTCTTTGGGAAGAGGACTTAAAAGAATGTAGAAATTAATCTAGATATAAAATTATTCTAAGATGCAAGCAAAAAGAACTATCTTAATCCTATCTCAATTAGGCAGATATAGATGTAACCCAATTAAGAGCAAGATAATTTTAAATAATTAAGACTTAAATATGTCTAGTTTATAATGAATATCAAGTTAATGAATGAGTTCAATTAACTGACATTATGAATACCAAAACAAATCCTATTGAGACCTCTTAACTTAAATAATCAATCAACAACACTCAGGAAAAAGTTTACAAAATGATATTGATCATTTAATCAATAACTTGAATAATTAAATAATAATATGTGGAAGAAGTTCACAACATATCACTATTGAATAAATTAGTTTTATAAGACAGATTTATGAGTAAATAGTTACTCAGAAATCAGAATTTAATCCATAAGAGTAGAGATACATAATAACATAAAATTGAGACAAATTACCCATATCGACAAAAGTGTGCAAACATGGAAGTAAATTGACACATTGCTATCATCATAAAATGAAACAAGTATTTTAAATAAGATTATTCAAAATACCAATTTTATTGAATCCATTTTCTAGCTCCAGTCTCCAACAATCTTTTACAGTGCCTGAGCCTCTGCTTTCAAAACTAGAACTACAATAGTGCAAACTCTCTTCATTATACATAACCCAGAATGCAAAATAAAAACTTCAATAATATCCAGATCTGAGATTCCTCTCCTCCCACCTACGACTCTAAATCCCTATTGCAGAAGTGATTTTATGATTCTAGAATTGCAGAGGAGAGAAGCCTTTATTACATTCTACAATCTAGTATTTATAATATTTACAAAGGAATTTAGAATAGGAAATTTTGTTGAAGAATAAATATGTTTAATTAATTTTCATTGGATCAAAATTCCATTCTTCTATTGCTAGAGCTTTCTTGTTGATTGATATTCTTTTCTCTTCATATCTTCAACTGTTTTCCAGCAAAATCAAATCAAAACAAAATTAAAATGTAAAACTAAAATCAAAATGCCAAATCTGGAATTAAAAGAAATATAATCGAATTCAATTAAATAAATAATTGAAAAGGAAATCGAAACTTTCTATTGATGCCTGTGATGATTTAGTTGGCCAAGGATATTATTGACGAATGGATTTGCATTCATAAGGGGTTTGGGAAAACGAAAATGCAGAAAATAAAACTCAGGAAAATTAGTTTTATTCAAAATTCGGAGATTGATTTCCTATTGGACTTTAGACCTAGTAAATGATAAAAGATATGTTAATGAAACCTCCTCAGAAATGTTGTCCATGATTTTATCCTTCCCAATGAGCCATCCTGGGCCCTCATTTGGCCAAGTAAAACTCAATCTATTAGCCTTCAAGTTGATGAGCCAAAATCTGGCATAATTCTGGAAATTTTGTTGCCTAGGCTAAAAAATCAGAAAATTTTTAATTAAAAAAAAATTCTAAATTAGATTTGATTAATTAATAATATTATTCTAAATTAATTTTAATTAACTAATATACACAATTTATTTTAATTAATGATAATTAATTGTGATTATAAATTAAATTAATTATTTACAAAAATTACTTAAGATGGAAATGGTTGAATAGAAATTATAAAATGTAATAATATTAGATTAATATTATAATTTAAATTATATTAAAATTAAATTATTATAATATAAATATAATATTAAATTAAAATTTTTATATAACAAACCATGAAAATAAATCCAAAATCCATTAAATAAAGCATTGAAATCAAGCATTATTCATTAATTCCATCCACGTGAAGAGGAATGATGGAGGAAGGAAGTGAGTGGAGGATGAGGTGAGCATGAGGTAAGATGAGGTATGGTGGAGGTACGGGAGTCATAAATAGTGATAAAAAAAAAATTATATTAAAAATGTTAACTCCTCGCATTTTTCCAATCGTAAATGCAATGATGTTTTAAATTAAGGAGCTTAACAAAATTGTGAATTGCGATATGCGATATTGCAATATCACATTGCATGATTTTTTTTATCATTTTTAAAACAAATTCCAAAGAAAATGAAAGACTTCGTAATTATCACATCAGCTTATTGTACTTCTGTGTTTTGAAATGTTAAATGTTGATGTTTAAGTTTTTGTGATAAGATTTTGTGAGATTTTTTTGCGAGAAGTTTTTTGCGAGAAATTGTTCTTTTGAGAAATTTTCCGGGATATAATTTTGTTTTATAAGTTTTTTGTGATCTGAGTCTCTGGGGCTATTTATTAAATGATGAAAAGTGGAGTCCACGTGAATTAATAATCCTACAATTTGGACTTTAACTTTCTTACAATTTTGAGATTATGGTCATGGCAATTTGTTTTATAATTAAATTGGAATAAATTACCAAGATTGTGAAACGTGTTTCCATCCATTGTGCAATTTAGCTAGGTCATTTTGTAGGACCTTTAGTGAAAAATGAAAGAAATAGTAAAAATGAACTAAAAGTTATTATTTACAATGAATGACTATTTTAACTATAAGAATTAAAATATTGGCACATTTTATACATTTTCTAACACAAGGGACACAAATGATCAAACTCCAAAAGAGTGTCTTTTACAAATTGGTTGACCAAATGGAGCGAAACAAGTATCATTGGAAAGCTTGTGAAAAATCAGATTCAATGAAACAATCGAAATGGAAATCTGACAAAAATGAAAAAATGATAAAATTGTAAGACAATCTTAAATGAAAATCAAAATAGATTCTTAGCCAAACATTTATAGAGAGGGTCCCTATTATTTGAGTATATATAAAAAAAAAAAAAATGGGGGGAGGGGTGGGGGTTGTGTTTTACCATAACAACGGCAACACACGGGAGAAGAACCGATTATCTCTGTTTTATATGAATGAGATTTTTCTAAAATTGAAGTAAAAATAATTAAAGAAGAGATAATTATTTTTGAAATGTTTGACTAGGTTCATTAGTGTGAATAAAAACAAGAATCATCTAACTCTAATTTTTCTTAAACTTCCTCATAAATTAGAATATTTCATAACTCTATATGAGTCTTTAATTAGTTGTAGAGATAAAGCAAATGTCACTTTACAGCTTATCTTTCAAAATATACTCATTTGTCACAGGTAGAGCCACTACTGCCAGCAAACATCTATAGTCTCGATATGGTTATCTTTTAATCATCAACAATTTAGAATCCCACCTATTTAAGAATTATTGACCTAGAGATAAATCCATTTATATATGTTTATTTTCTTTGTATTTGTTTTTATTTTTTAGTTCTTAAATGTTGTTGTCCTGGTTTGGTAGTCAGATAGTTGACAATGCCATTCACTTATTATAATTGGACTCAACAAGCTCGCTCATGATGAGACCCCTTTCCTTATAATTGTTTGCAATCATAAGCCATCACCCTGGTTTGTTTAGCAGTGTTGGTAATGTCAGCATATCTTTTCCCCTATGATCATAGTAAGCAGGCTTATGATGAGATCTCTTATCTTTTAAATTTAAATATAATTTTGGACTACACTTTAGAAAAACAAGACTTTTTGGACATGGAGAATTATTGACTCCTTAAGAGTTAAGAGTGACAATTCAGAGTTAAGGGTGCTTCACTCTAAAGTGTCTTTAATTGGTTAAAAATAACTTTTCTTGATTGATAATATAATTTTGAACGATCTTAATAAAATATTGAAATCTCAAAAATAATTACAATTTTGATGAAAAAAGAAATTTCTTAGATTTTAAGATACTTTGTCAACTTCTCTTGTTTTGTAATCTCTTCCCTAAGTATGTCTACCTTTATAATAAGAAAAACAAACTTTATTAAGAGATCTAAGAAAAAGCCAATAGTAGACTATTAACATTCTTTTTCTGTGTATGTTGATCATTGTTAGCTAACAAAAAGGCCTTTTCGTATAAATTATGGAAGAGTCACCAAAATCAAAACTGAAAAATAAAAGGAAAAGAATTCCCTGCTTGAATTAATAAAAGAAATCAACAAAAAAAAATAAAAATAAAAAAAGTAAGAGAAGAAAGGAAAATCCAAGTTTTTAAAAGATAAACTCCAACAAGAATGCTTATACCAATGTCTCAACAAAATGAAGTAAAAGAAAATAATCATGTAACCATTCCTTCTTATGTCGAGATTCAGATAAATTTTACCTTTCAGGGTTATAAGCGTTTCAGTCTTCAGATAGCAGTGATGATAAAATTCAACCACAATAAAATATTTTCTATCTGGTGTCAATCTTCTTGTTTCAAAGCATCATCTTAATCATTTTCTAATAAAAGGACTGCTTAAAGAAACAAACTAAAGGTTTAGATACTTTCTAGTGTAGTTGTTTCGACGAAAATTATCGTTGTTTCTTGGAAGCAAACCAGGAAAAAAGTATAGGTCTTCAAAATCTGATATGGTGGAGGATTGAAAGCTTTTATGAAGAGCTGCAAAATAGATTTTTATATTAGCAGAATTTAAAACCAAAAATGAAACTAAAGTAATGAAAATAAATGAAAGTGGGTATATGAAACTTACCATTGGAGAATTGACCTGTGAGGTATCGTCTTTTCCAATGCTAGCTAACTTCTTCTTTTAATTAAAATCAAAAGCATGAAGAAGTTGAACTAACCGTAAGTTTATAACCCAAAATCATTATTTGTTTTATTTAAACCAAAACAAGCAGCAAACTATCAGGAGATATGTGTTGAGGGAATCGAAAGTAAAACAAATCCATCGGAAATGAGAATGAAATTATGATTCTTAATGAAGTGCAACGATGAATGTTCTCATAATATTATAAGTCTCATCTCAACTCCATTTCCATAAATTGTCCAAAATTAAGACCAAATCCAAGATAATGAAATTTATACGTATAGATGGGAAGGTCTTAAATTTCATATTTAAATCTGGAGTGGAATATCTAAAACTGAAACATAAGAGAAATTGAAATGATCTAACCTTGTTGCGAATTTCCTATCAATTGCTTTAATACCATAGTGATTACCCAAGATTGCCTTAAAATATTTTATGCAATGCAATGCCTCAGCGAATGTTTCACATCACAAGTTTCTTCGCCATACTTAAATTTCAAATCCATTATTTTTACCTTTTCTGATATGGGATATAACAATTGAATGTTAATGGAAAAGGGGCATGTATCAGAGTCTATCACGTTGGAAATTATTAAGGTAAGGCTTCATTTGAGTTTTGCGATGCGATATATTTGTTGCGGTGGTAAATTTGTGATATGGACATATGCTATGTGAAAATATGTCATGTGATGGCAATATTGAAGAATCGTTATATCGGGGAATAATCACATCACACATCACACTTCACCCATTGCACATCGCATATTTAGAATATTGATATGAGCATATATAATAAAAATTATGATGAAGCGATTGCGATATCAACATATTGGGGCATTGGGAAATAGTCATGTCAGAAATGCCGATATTATTATGCGACTGTGGGAATGTGATGGATGACGTGGCAAATTGGCGGGACCAACTTTGGATCTAAAAAGAAATCGGTGATCGACGAGTTTAAGTACATGATGTAACATTGTTGATATGCCTATGTGCAATGAAGAATGGACCCGATAAATTTATGATGTGAATTTAATATCGTATCGAATCTAGAACATCGAGACTTTTAAACCTATGACCCTACCATTATTGCGATTGAATGGACGCGATATTTTTAATGAACTTGATTTAAATTTTATATCGAGTCTGGAGTTGTGTGAACATAACAATATTGACAAAGTCAACTATCAAATATGTGAAATGCAATATACGATATGATAAATGTGGAATTTTTCGAGGGAATGAGTGTAAAAGAACATCAAAGGTCTTGTATCAACAATTTTTATCAGTAAATGTTAAGATTCACTTCCGATAGAATATTGCGATACAAATAGTTGTGATATGAATGATGTAATATTGGAAGGAAATAATTGACGAAGATGAGCGGAAAGGGAATATCACAAATGTATATTCATCATACTATCATTGATACGAAAGTCAAGTTGAAATATTCTGATATGAATTTTGTGATAATGTTTTAAAGGCCTATTGGGTTTTTTAATGAATGAAAGCAAAATTAAAGAATGCTCAAATTCTAATGAACAACAAATAAAATTTCTCTAAACCTTTTGCAGATTTGAAATGGGTTTGTTAATTACTTCAAATTTCGAAAATGAATGAAAACCTACAAATGAAACAGAACAAGAATAAGAAATAAACTAAGGAAAAGGAAAAACCAACAATAGATGAAAATGAACTGATGAATGCGTACCTGGAAGAAAATTGTCTGTAAATTTTATCTCACGAATCTTCAATTTCTTCCATGGATTTGTCAAAATTCGGATTTTTTTCAAAATTATCTCATTATTTATTCTAAACTAGAGTGTGCAATCAGCGTAAAGAAAATTAGTTATTCATGTTCAAGAAATCTGAAGTTCATAGAATTCACTGGAAATGTAAATGAAAATATGCTCCCCTTTGAATTGCAACAGTAATTATTACCTTTGCTCATTCCGAATTAACTTAACCGAAGTTTGTATTGTTAAGGTTGTTATTGAATAATGTCTTTAGTAAATAAATATGTTGCATATTATAGCATCAGATAATAAACTAAAGATCATAATAGAATAAAGCCATTGATTATGAAAGAATATCAACATAGATTCAAATGTGTGCACACAACAAAATAGATACACTTAAGGTCATTTTAACAAATTCTGAGGAAGATAACATGAATTCCATGTGTTTACAGCAAAGAGTAAGACTGATTAATAATAATCAAATTGGCATTAAGCTTGCGAGCTTAGACAGTCATATATTTTATGAGACAATGATATAATAGAGAAAAGTGGCTTTGAGGTGATGTGTGCCAAATGCATTCTCAAATAAATTTAGTCAAGACATTATTCGAAATAGGAAGAGATGTAGTCATGGGTAGAGGTATTGCTGCAAGAAATTTTTGATTTAAAGATGGGAAGAAAAAATCAAAAAGTTTCAGATGAGAGGAAAATATTTCTTTGAACATGTATATGATATGAGAAGGGTTGATTGCTTGCTTTATTTTTATCTGCAGAATTGTTAAAAATAAATTAACTATATAAGCAAACCAACTACATTAATTCTACTCCTATCCTAACTATATACATGAAAATGACTAGGTATAGTCATATTTCCAATGTAACCACTCTCTCTTTTTAATTCCTACATATATGTACAGTTCATACATTAGTAATAAAAATACAAATCTAATTAAAAAGAAAGTTAAATATGAAAGTAGAATGTACAGTTATTGTTAGCAATTTATTTAAAATCTCATTATTTTGAAATGTCGTTTCCAATTGGATTTCAATTGGATCATAGAAATCTGAACGGATTTCCATTAATGATTGGAAGATATTAGAAAAAGAAGATAACAGGCTAGATTGAGGACATGAACTTTTAGATTCATAGGCCTGAAAAAAATTGTTAGTGTTATGTGTAAGTGTTAAACTATCAACAATCTTCCATCAAGGAAAACTTTCCAAATATTTTTCAAATGAGATAATGAAATACACTCTCTTGTTGATATTGCTTTTGAGAAGATATAAGCTCTTGATAAAAAATAGCATCGACTGAAATTGGAATATTGATAGCATTTGATGTTCATGATTATAATATGAAACTTCAATTTCCCAATAGGGCAATGCATCAATTGAGTGTTTGATAGTGCAATGTTTAATATGCTAGCGTAAATTATCAAAAATTTGAAAAATAAAATCAGAAGTTAAATATGATTTTAAACAAAATAAGTGAGGAAACAAAAATAAAATAAAATCACTATTGGTACAACTAATGTTACAACACAATTGGGATTATTTTAAAATAATGTTTTTTTCGCAAGATTTGGCTAGAATAATGGAATTTGAATGATTGCCAATTCCAACTTGTCAATTAGAAAGAGAATTATGACTATGAATAGGAATGAGAGCTTGATCATGTTATGAATCATAAATTAGAATGATTTTTTGGCTGTAAAAATCATGAAGATAATTTGTTGCTTGTGAATGAGGATTAGTTGGAATAATGTCTGAATTAAAGCATTCCTCATCCTCATATGTGTTTCAAATTTTCTCAAGAGGATTTACTTGAGAAGAATACAAATCAACATCTGCATTTTCAGAGTAATTATCATAAATGACTTCACAATATTCCAATTGCAACTTGTGAATTAGAAAGAGAATTATGACTATGAATAGGAATGAGAGCTTGATCATGATATGAATCATAAATTATAATGATTTCTTGGATGTCGAAATCGTGAAGATAATTTGTTGCTTGAGAATGAGGATTAGTTGGAATAATGTCTGAATTAAAGTGTTCCTCATCCTCATATGTGTTCTGAATTTTCTCAAGAGGATTGACTTGAGAAGAATACAAATCAACATCTTCATTTTCAGAGTAATTATCATAAATGACTTTACGATATTTATTAGAATTCCATGCAATCTCATCCAATATATCAAAACAAGAATGAATATAAAGTACATGTTTATTAATGCCAAAGAATGATCAATTATTGTTTCTTTATTTTGATAAAAACTAATTGTCATTTCATTTAGATAAGCCTCTTTATTTTCTGAAATATCATTAATACCAAGAGGGGAAAAATTACTATCAGTAAAAATATCAATATAAAGGGAAAAATGAGAATCAGAAATAATGAACTTAAAAGTTTTTCTGTTTGAGAACTCTTGTGCATTCTGTTCATTATAAATTTCAAATTCTAGATCATTCCTTTGTGTACTCATGTGTTCTTGAAGAAGGTTGCTTTACTACTCGGATTTTGGCATTTTCTCATCATGAAAGAATTCAGAAATTTGTACAACAGTTTGTGTGTTATTGGTTACTTTGATTGTTGCTTGTACTTGTTGATTTGCGATCTGATTTTATGAATTCAATGCAGAGTAATTTTCAGATTTCAAGGTAGCTCTTTCTCCAAAATTGTTGTTGTTGTCTTCTTGCATTTGGATTGAAATATTTTCTAAGCTTTGTGAGACCACTTGATCATAATTTATTTGCACATCCATATTGGAATTCTCATTTATGTTGGAAGGGGATGGAACAAAGCTTGGACTAATTTCATATGGATTATGAATGGGAGGAAAAGAACAAATATGTTCAAACCAATCTAATGATTCTTCTTCTGAGAGTTTATCTTCAACTTTAAATTTTAAACAATTCAAACGGAATCGAATATTAAAATCAATAACAAACTTGTTTTCAAACCTTCGTAGGTATTCAATTTCATCACATACCTGTTCATAATCATAGCCATCAAATTTACAAATCAAAATTGTAACAAATTGATCCCAACTGTGAATTGAAGCAACTAGAAGAGTTCGACACTAGTTTTTGGCTTTTTCCATGAATGTGAGAGTAAAAATTCTATATAAAATGCCTTCATAAATTCCTTGAAAAGTAGAATTAGAAAATTTTTGAATAAATTGAAAGACATGATTAAAAGAAAAAGAATTTCTCTTACCATTAAACTTTACTTGAGACAAGAGTCTTACCATTTTGGGGGAGCATTGGAAGATGCACGTCCATGGATACAACTCCAAATTGGAAGTTTAAGAGGAGCCATCATGATTAAATAAAATGTTAAAATTCAAAAGACTCCAATAGACAACAAGTTTCAAGCCCTCATTCTAGCGCCAAAATGTTGAAGCCTCGAAATTCGCTGCAACAACATGAGGGATGCCCACCTGGTCCTGACCTTAAAGTAGCTCCTTTTCCGTTTGGAATGGTGGTTCTGACTGGTTCAACTAGGTCGAGTTACCTTCTTCCAATCTTGAAGGCTTTAAAATATAAATTTCATTCACCAATGGAGAAGATACATTAGATCAACCCTTTCGCTGATCAAGAAAGAAATTGATCCTTAAGCTGATTTGGGGCTCAGCAAAGCCACTACTAAAGTTTGCCTCTTTGGGAAGAGAACTTAAAAGAATGTAGAAGTTAATCTAAATACAAAGTTATTCTAAGATGCAAGCAAAAGGAACTATCTTAATCCTATCTCAATTAGGCGGATATAGATCTAAACCAATTAAGAGAAAGATAATTTTAAATAATTGGGACATAAATATGTTCGGTTTCTAATGAATATCAAGTTAATGAAGCAGTTCAATTAACTAACATTATGAATATCGAAACACATCCTATTGAGACCTCTTAACTGAAATAATCAATCAACAACACTTAGGGAAAAGTTTGCAAAATGATATTGATCATTTAATCAATAACTTGAATAATTAAATAATAATATGTGGAATAAGTTCACAACATATCATTATTCAATAAATTAGTTTTATAAGACATATTTCTGAGTAAAGCGTTACTCAGAAATTAGAATTTAATCCATAAGAGTAGAGATACATAATAACATAAAATTGAGACAAATTACCCATATCGACAAAAGTGCACAAACATGGAAGTAAATTGACACATTCCTGTCATCATAAAATGAAACAAGTATTTAAAATAACAATATTCTAAATACCAATTTTATTGAATCCATTCTCTTGCTTTGGTCTCCAATAGTATTTTACAGTGCCTGAGCTTCTGCTTTCAAAACCAAAGCTACAAGAGTGCAAACTCTGTTCATTGTACATAACTCAGAATGAAAAAGAAAAACATCAATAATCTCCCAATATGAGATTCCTCTCCTCCCACCTATAACTCTAAATCCCTATTACAAAAGTGCTTTTAGAATTCTAGAATTGCAGAGGAGAGAAGTCCTTATTACATTGTACAATCCGGTATTTATGATATTTACAAAGGAATTTAGAATACAAAAGTTTGTTGAAGAATAAGTATGTTTAATTAGTTTTCATTCGCTCAAAATTTCATTCTTCTATTGTTGGATATTTTTTGTTGATTGAGATTATTTTCTCTTCATATCTTCAACTGTTTTCCTGCAAAATCAAATCAAAACAAAATTAAAATGTGAAACTAAAATCAAAATATCAAATATGGAATTAAACGAAATCTATTCAAATTCAATTAAATAAATAATTGAAAAGGAAATCTACGCTTTCTATTGATGTCTATGATGATTTAATTGGCCAAGGATTATTGATAAATGGATTTGCATTCATAAGAGGCTTGGGCAAATGAAAATGCAGAAAATAAAACACAGGAAAATTAGTTTTATTCAAAATTTGGAGATTGATCTTCTACTGGATTTCAGGCCCAATAAATGATAAAGTCTATTAATAAAACCTCCTCAAAAATGTTGTCCATGATTTTATCTTTGCAATGAGCCATCCTGGGCCTCATTTGGCCAAGTAAAACTCAATCTATTAGCCTCCAAAGTTGATGAGTCAAATCTAGCATAATTCTGGAAATTATGTTGCCTAGGCTAAAAGTCAGATATTTTTAATTAAATTTTAATCTTAAATTAGATTTTTAATTAATTAATAATTAATTTCTAGCTTAATTATTAATTAACTAATAAATACAATTAATTTTAATTAATGCTAATTAATTGTGATTACAAATTAAATTAATTATTTACAGAAATTAATTAAGATGGAAATGATTTAACAGAAATTAATTAAAATGTTATAATGTTTATAAATTAATAATATAATTAAATAATAATATAATATATATTAAATTAAATTTGTTATATTCAAACCATTGAAATCAATCCAAAATCCATTAAACAAACCATTGAAATCAACCATTATTCATTAATTCCATTCACGTGAAGAGGAATGATGGAGGAAAGAAGTGTGTGGAGGGTGAAGTGGGAGGATGAAGTGAGCATGAGGTAGGATGAGGTGAGGTGGAGGTACGGGAGTCATAAGGAGGTGATAAAAAAACTTTATATAAAAATACTAACCCCTCGCATTTTTCCAATTGCAAATCCAATGATGTTTTAAATTAAGGAGCTTAACAAAATTGCGATATGTGATATCACGATATCGCATCACATGATTTTTTTATTATCATTTTTAAAACAAATTCCAAAGAAAACAAAAGACTTTGTAATTATCACATCAGCTTATTGCACTTCTATGTTTTGAAATGTTAAATGTTAATGTTAAAGTTTTTGCAATAAGATTTTGCGAGAAGTTTTTTGCAAGAAATTGGTTTTGTGAGAAATTTTCAGGGATATGATTTTGTTTTATAAGTTTTTTGTGATCTGCGTCTCGGGGGTTATTTATTAAATGAAGATAAGTGGCGTCCATATGAATTAATAATCCTACAATTTAGGCTTTAACTTTTTTACAATTTTGAGATTATGGTCTTGGCAATTTGTTTTAAAATAATAAATTGGAGTAAATAACCAAGATTGTGAAACGTGTTTCCGTCCATTGTGAAATTTAGCTGGCTCATTTTGTAGGACCTTTAGTGAAAAATAAAAAAAAAAGTAAAAATGAACTAAGAATTATTATTTACAATGAATGACTATTTTAACTACGAGAATTAAAATATTGCTACATTTTATACATTTTCTAACGCAGGCGACACAAATGATCAAACTCCAAAATAGTGTCTTTTACAGACCAGTTGACCAAATGGAGTGAAACAAGTATCGTTGGAAAGCTTGTGAAAAATCGGATTCAATGAAACAATCAAAATAGAAATCCAACAAAAAAAAAAAGATAAAATTGTAAGAAAATCTTAAATGAAAATAAAATAATATTTTTAGCCAAACATTTATAGTGAGGGTCCCCATTGTTTGAGTACATACAGAAAAATAAAAAAAATGTGGGGGGAGGGGGTTATGTTTTACCACAACACAACCTATAAGCATACCCCCTTACTATCCACGGTCCACACTAGGATAGAAGGAGGAAGCTACTATAATAGTCCGATCTCCAATGTCCAATTATGGAAATGGGATCTCGAAATCTCTATTAAATTTAACCATACTTGAAAATAAATTGATTTTTATTTCTCATACATTTTTACGAGACTAAGTAAAAAATATTGCACTTATTCTACTTGTAACATCATAACTAAAAACATGCCACTTTTCCATTTCCTTACATGCAACTTTTCAAATTCCTTGCATGCAACCTTTCAAATTCCCTACATGCCACTTTTTAATTCTTTGCATGCAAATAGGCATAGACCAGATACATCCATATGATCACACTACAATACTATCCCATCCAAAAAAATAACATTTTCTTCAAACAATTACCATACTTTTACATTTTCCACAAACAACTACAATACTATTATATTTGCATGTAAGCATTTATTCAAAAATTTTACATGCAAACTAATATAGAAAACTATTTGCATACAAGTAACAATATATCAACTACAGAAGTAATATGACACGTCAATACTATCCCCAACCACACACAACATACTCATTGGGGCATTTTATCAAACAGTTTGTATGCAATAAGTCATTGAACCATTTAAGCATTTCATCAAACACTTTTCATGCACACTAATATAGTGAATGATTTAATGCATATATCCTAAACTGTAGTACTACAAGTTATGGAAACTGAACCATATGATCAGTGGTATTTTCCCTCACTATGGTTCAAGTTTCAACTTCTGAGATTTCATAGATGAAAAGTTATAACAAAATATCAACGCAATCCTATTTGGTGCACAATTCTAGGAGTATCGAGAAAGCTCGATTTACACTGGTCTTATCTCCTAAAATATAGTGAATAAATGTCTGAAATTTTTATCAAAATATAAGCGGGATTTCCTCTCATTGTGGAAAAAATTTCAGCTCTTGAGAGTGCCCAGAATAAACGTTGTAACAATAATGTCAGTGTGATCTGTTTGAGCCCTGATTTTAGAAGCATTCAGAAGGCTCGACTCCCTCTGCTCATATCTCCTAGAATATTGCGAGCCAATACCTAAAATTTCTACCACATAATCATTGGTATTTCTCCTCAATGTGGACGATTTTTCAGCATCTGAAAGCCTACAAAGAAAAGTTATTGCAGAAATTCCAACGTGACTTGTTTAAAGGTGCATTCAGGAAGGCCATCTTACTCAGATCATAATTCCTAAAGTATTTAGAACCAATATCTGAAATTGTTACCACATTATCAGTGGGACTTACATTGAATATGGACAAATTTTCAACCTATAATATGCCATAGAATAAAAGTTATAATAGATATGACAGAAAGGTCTAAAATTTAACCTTTGTTTTTCATTTTACCTATGATAGAGCCCATCCAGTCCAAGTGTTTGAACCATGCTTTGATACCACTCTATAACAACCTCCGTGGGAAATGTGCATATAAACAACATAATAGGAACATAAATACAGTTAACATATCAGCCATCAAAATCCATATATATATCAGTACATCTTCACATGAAAATCAAGGGAATGAATTTTTTTCATTAATAAATGCAATGAACCAACCGAAGATGGGACTACCACGTTCCACCCGACCATAGATTGGCTAAGCCAAGTCTCTCTTCATCCAATCCCCCCCATGACATATCACAAGCATGAATGTGGTATCTCATAGAACACACCAATCAAAACTCATTCAGGGCTTCTAGAGGCCACCCACCTCAACCCATCAAACCATGAATCGACCTCACGGTTGGACATCACCAATAACCATCATCCGATTGGTCTCCATCTAAGCCTTCCAGGGCTTCTAGAGCATTTTTCCCCCGAGGCTTCCAGAACTAGTAACTCAACCCACAACTTATACAGGGCTTCCAGAGTGTTTGTCCACCAAGACTTCCAGACTAGTAACTCAACCACAAACGCTTCCACAACATTTCCAACCAAGACTTCCAAGACTAGTAACTCAACTCACCAAACGCTTCCACAACATTTGTCCAACCAGGGCTTCTAAGACTAGTAACTCAACCCAAGCTAAGGAAACATGAGAACCAACAAAAACAAAGCAATGAAAGTAAACCCACAATCACCATGGCTATCTAAGAAATGGCAAGGCAAGGCAATCCACTATCGATCTAGGAAATCCTCCTTGCAAATGATAGATCACAACCAAGAAACCACATGCATGTTCCATGCATGTCAAAACTAGTGAATAAATCATACGTGCAACTCGATGCCTGCAAGCAATTCTGATATAGTTGTTGATGCCGATGCCTTCTTGCACTTTCCTATTCTTCCTTTTCCTTCTTGCTCCAAGAATCCAAGTATGCAACACCCTCCAAGAGTGCTCCAAGAAAACTCTAAGTAACCAAGAGTATGAGACAGATAACAATAATGAGAGAGCTCCAAAACTAAATTGACCAAGTCTTCCCCACTGATCCTCATAAGCCTTTTTATTAATGAGGCCTCTATTTTCTTCATTTTCCATTATTTTCCTTCAATTTCCTCCTTAAATGCAATCTATCACCCTTCACCTACTTTTTCTCCTAATTTTCATTATTTTCATTCATTTTCCTCCCCACATGCAACCTGTGACCTTTCATCTACTTTTTCTCCTAATTTCCATTATTTTCATAAATAAATGTGCCAAAATACCTTTTGCCTCTTTAATGCCTTAGCCATTTCCTTTGTCAATTTCCTTAGCCATAGAAAACCAAATGAACACCCCCTAGGATGTCCTTTCCACCATTCATCTTGGAATACGTGTCCCATCATCTGTGGTATTTATATATTTTTACATGAAATTTTCACTAGGGTTGTTATAAGCTGTAATAAAGGCATTGTGCTCTAATACTAAGTGTTGGAAACATTCTCACTACTGGGGGGGTGAATCAATATTGTCCTTGTTTCTTAACTTTTGTATTTATTTTCAATTTACTAAAGCACATTCACCGATTATGCCATTAGTATATTAATCAACAAAAAAAAATAAAAAATATCATGATCATCACATGAAAACCATAACATAATCAAAACAATGACAAGCACAAAGGACATAAGGATCTCTAGTGAAAAACCCACCTCCAGGAAAAAATAATCCACCCTTTGTTGTTGTTGCTACTATTTTGGAATTTAATTAATCAAACAAATCTTTTACATAATCATAGTTGGCTACGTTCAACAAGGAATATTCTCACTCTCAATCAATTAAGTGAACACCCATCCACTTGAGACTCCTATCTCCTAAAAGCCTCACCGAATAGCCATTGGACTATGAAAATGCTACTTCCTCTACTGAATCTACCTACAACCATATGAAAGGAATACCCATCCATTCTTGACCAAGCTATCTCAATTTGCTGATCACTCTAGGGCCTCATTTCATAATGTTTCAAATTGGACCCCTACATAAGACAACAACAACTTGTTCTCTAATGAACTCAAGAATACCAAAACACAAATTAATGAAACAACCTCAACTCTAAAAATACAATGGCTGCAACTCAACTCACTTCACTAAAACACCCACTAACAATATCATTCCATCCATACACTCAAAATCATCCACACAACACTCTCAACAAACATAGACACAATACATTAACTGCATATAATCAAAATGCAATCTAAAATATGAAACATAAGCATGAAATATTGCTACAACTATTTGAAACATATCATTGCCCCTGTATACACAAACAAAACAATCATAACCA
Source organism: Pinus taeda (assembly GCA_000404065.3). Classification (NCBI taxonomy): domain Eukaryota; kingdom Viridiplantae; phylum Streptophyta; class Pinopsida; order Pinales; family Pinaceae; genus Pinus; species Pinus taeda. The sequence continues at coordinate 128,951 of APFE030536151.1, read as the reverse complement.
AGGAGCTATGGTCTCCTCATATCCTCTGTCTTCAAGCTCTCAAAATATGCTATAGAAACATGCCTTGAAAACAAGCATTAGCCTCTTAAATTCTTCTGCAACTGGGCACTCAACCTCTAGGCTCTACACAGACTTCAACTCTATAATATGAGCACTAAGTAACCTAACAAATGCTAGAGGTGCCCCTCTATTTAAAACAATTCTCCATTTTCTCCACTACTCACTTGCTTATTGTGCTCACACCTCAAACACTTGATTCTCTAGTTGATTTAGTCAATCGAAGCTTCTCCATAAAATTACAATTAATTTCCCTAAAATAAAATTGCAAGAAAGTTTAGGAGCGTGAGGAATCCATAGGAAATTTTCACTTATAGGCCTAGTTACCCCATTAACACTTCCTTGCATGTGATAAGAGCTATAATTGCTCCCTTGGGCCTACCCTTCCAGCAACTGTTGCCTAAAACAACTCCATTGATCCATCAAGCATGTGACTATGGCAGAGGATTGTCAAAGTCAACTTTCTTTAGCTCATAACCTACCAAAACTTCTTCCACTTCATGTCAACCTTTTGTAAGACCTTAGGGACTCATTGTAGCCATTGTAACATTCCAAAAAACCACTGATCCATCTCCATCATCAACACAATTCAAACTAGGTTTTCTTGAATGTCATCAATCAACTACACTAGCATATACACCATCAAACTGCTTCACAATTTCTCCAACACCTACACTAACATTATCTGCAACCACTGATGTAAGGACTTGTTGTAGTGGCTACAACACCCTCCAAAATTTTGGCTTGCATCCAATTTTGGAGCCTCCCTTGGGTTTTTACTTGATGTTTGCAAGCACTTGAGTTCACCCCATGAGCTTGTGTTGAGTCTTTGCACCCTCGTTTCTTAACCGTTCAATGGAAAAACCTTTGCATTAGGTCACAATTTCATGCTTGCAGCTAGGTTTTGGTGATGGACAAGGTCCTGCTTCATGTGTACAAGTTGTATTCGCTATATAAACATTCGTCACACTTACACACGAAGTTGTATGCACTGTTGCGAAAGCGTTGTCACGGTCGTTCAACGATCTATTACAAGCGCCGCACTTGTTGCTTGCACCATCAGTAAGTCATGTTCAATATATGTTATCTTGGTGGTATGAGGAGTCTTATCTTCGAGTCATGTTGAGTGCGTTTTCGCAAGGCCTTGTATGCACAAATTCACTTGCTCAAAGAATTAGTCATTTTTCTGAAGTTATAATGACTAGATAACCCTCTAATAGCCGAACCTTCACCTAGAATCAACTCGACCGACTGTCACCCAGAACAACATAGAAGTGTCCAACAAGACATTTCAATATGTGCTGACCGCGAGCTAATCAACCAACACTCCTGCTGGTCAACTGGAGATTTTGACCAGGCAGTGACCCTGGGACTCACTACCCTAAAAAATTATGCAAACACTCCAAACATTGGCTGCTTTACTAACAAAGAAAATTTCGTAGATAGGCTAGACAAACACCTAGTGTCCCTAAAAAAATTTTGTAGTTTTTTCAGTCCGCCACCCAGTGAGTCAACCGACTACTCACCCAGAAATCTACACAGATTTCATGAGCAGTCCCTTAGCTTCCCAGCAACCCACTCAGCTCAAAAATGACAGAGAAGTGTTCAACAGGTCAAACTCCTAGCAATTACATAGTGTTTTTCACTAGTAACTCTGCAGTTCGTTGCCAGCACCCTCCAGGAATTACACAACTTTTGTTGCCAAGACCCTTTGCAGCCCACTACCAGCTCCCTCCAAGAATTGTGTAGTTTTTTCTGCCAAGCTCCTCTATTGCCTGCACTTCTTCCCCCTAGAAATTGCACAAAGTTTCCCTCCAGCCGACCCAGATCCCACAGACAGTCATTGTCGATCTAGATTGTCCATCTCAGTCTCCCAGTGACTTCTCTGCAATTTCCACCAGCAGTGCCTGGAGCCTGTATCCCAGCTTGAAACTTGCATTGTCCAACTTCACAACCTTGTCCTCTCGCCTAGCCACCTACATCTGAAAGCGAACGACAATGGATCATTGTAGACTAGGAGGTTTATGGATTTGATGTCGTCTCGTTATGAGTGATTGAAAATATAGGTACATGAATAGGACATGATGCGATGACGGACAGGATGAACAAGGAGAGCACCTGAAAGGAGATGTGTTCGCGAATGGATGAATGGATGATGCAGCAAGGGGAATTTTTCACGAACAGACGATACATGCGAGGGGTATTTTTCAAGAATGAATGAACATGTGAAGCATGCTAAAGTACAAGTAAGCAAGCGACAGGCACATGCAACGTCAAGGGAACACCAAGACCATCGAAGAATCTGCACACCTTGCCATGTGGAGGTGAAGCTATGATACACCAAGAGCACATCCATCACTCAGTAGCACTGTAGCTGGACATGAACACCACCAGCAACATGAACATATCAACATTGTCGTGTCGAGTCATGTCATGAGTCATGTCGGCCACATCACTATTGTGGGCCATACTATGTAAATCAATGTAATGTAACATGGAATTCTAAGAGACCCACAGGTCATATGAAGAGTCAAATAAGTCAAACAGTCATGACGGAAGTCGAATAGTCACAAGGGCCAGTTTTACCCTTCGCTATAAATACCCCCTCATTTGCACATGCAAAGGACTTTTCACCTTAGCTCCTCTCACATAGCCTTGAGAGTCTGTAGTCTTTTATTTAAGGAGCGAGCAGTGGCTCTAATGCCCATTTCACGGGGTTAGTGATGTATGGTGTATCGATGCGTCTTGCAACTTTGACTTAATTCAGAAGCCTGATAACAGGCCAACATGTTTTCACACATGTATTGTAACTGTTTGTAATACTAATCTTGAACACTTGTAATGCATGTTGCTTTAATGTGTGTTAAACAATTGAACTTTTTTGATTGCTGTAATACATATATATTGATGAAAATGTGTTGTATAAGTTGTTAACTTTGTCCTACCCACATGAGTTTCCTCACCGGACATCAGACCAAACCATTCCCATAAACTTGTTATAACAACTGCCCCATTCATGGAGACTACCCTGCTGGGTTTTGTACGTGCTATCTCCTCTTGTTTGTTGAGGCTACCACATCCCTGTGGATTTCTCCTCCAGAAGTTGTGTATGTCCTATTATGTTGTGTGTCTCTAATAGAGTTGGGGTTTCGTCCGTTTTGACTAGAGACTCACCTCCACCCTCTCCCTATGTGGTGAAAGAACCTTGACACAAGTAACACTAGTAATCACTACGCACGAGAGCCTTGAAGACAAACAAGACCACTACCATGGGCTGACAAGTAAGAGCTAAGGAAAAATTTGAGATAATGGCAACTAGGCCATCATACCAGAACTGAATCCTACACCAAACAAGGTGAGGTCTTGTTGGGAGTTCATACCGGGGAGATCCCCTGAATGTTGGCGAGTCCATCACCATTAGCATTTATGGTGCTAGAAAAAGGGTTGCCAGTTGTTTATGGCTGAATGTCCTCTCACCCCCACTCATCAATCATCTGGTCAAGGTAGTAACTCACACTCCCTCTCACCTATGCGTGACTCTGAAGTTGGTTACTCCTCACCTCCCAGGACTAAACAAGAAATTTCATATCAGCACCTTCTCTCCGTCCATCCCATAACCCGTCAGTTCGTGAAAGCAGTCAGACTGATACCAAGAATACAACATCTTCCATACACATCGAGAAAGCCAAAAACCACTCCCATAGGGGTTGTTGTATCATTGGTGGAAGAAGTAGTTCTTGCCACACTTGAAGGTCTAGTAGAAGCTTTTGAGAATGGAGAGGAACCTCTGCTCTTCCAACAGGGAGAATGAGACACCGTCGTGATCTTGGGCTCAAACCCTGGTACAAGAGGCGGAGGAGACAATGGCAGAGACAAACCAACCGAATCAGAGTCGGAACCGTCAGATTCTGAAGAAGAGGAGGAGGACGAAAGCAGGAAGACATGGCTGACCAAAATCTGGAATGGTTGACTCACGGACCCTTGGCTGTCTCGGGTTCTTTGCACAAGATGCCAAAGCGGTCGAAGAGAATGATCACAAAGTTCGACCCTAATAGCATAGTGAAGGAAGAAGATCACTTAGACAATTTCTACCTACAACTGCAGACCCTTGAGGTACAGTACAATGAAGTTGCATGTAGATTGCACCCATGTACCTTGGATGGTCGCGTAGAAGCATGGTATCACTACCTTCCTATCAAATCCATACATAACTAGGGCATGTTGAAATGTATGTTTCTAGAAATGTTTGCTGATGATAAGACCCCAGCCATGTTACTCAAAGAATTGGGAAGCCTAAAGATGGAGGGGAAAGAAAAGGTAAAATATTTGAATCATAGGTTTCTACACATATTGAATAAGTTTGCAGTGGACACAAAACTTGATGACACCATCACTATGGATTACTACACGTCTGCACTGCCGACCAACATTATGCAGTTCATCAAACGAACTGCGAAACCAACACTGATAGAAAACTGTGAAGAGGCAATCATTGTTGAAAAGGACCTGGAGGTGATTGGAGTCATCAAGGATGAAAAAACCACAAAGGAATCTAGAGATGTGAGTAGGAAGCCCCAGGTTGCGGCAAGCAAGGGTAAGGACAGAGAAACAAGTGATATTGAAACCCTTACTTGTCTTATAAAAAACTTGACAACAAAAGTGTCTGAACTCAAACAACTAACAATTGACACATTTGTGAGCAGCTGGCCACCCAAAAAGAGACAAGGAAGCATGTTGTCAAGCAACAATCACTTCCCGACTAAAACTGTGCAGAGCTCAGTGTTCCAGCTCGAACAGTGCGTGAACAACGAATTTTGTTCATTTCGTGAGCATGATCACTTGAAACGGTCTTGTTCAGACTGAAAGCAAGTTGTAGGCTCAATATGCTATTGCGCACTTAATGTAACGAGAATTTCATAGGGACAACTAGAAGATACAGACAATGATGAAGATGTTGTGCCTAATGAGGCATCAAGCTCTTGGCATGTGGTGAACATGCCAAGACAAACACCGAGAAGCATCCCCAAAAGAAAAATTATCATTACAATCTCATAAGCAAGGGGCCTCCCTCTACACTTGGGAAAGTGAAATAAAAGCTCAAACTGTTGAGGAAGGTTGATCCACAAGCTGTCCAAAAGCAGAAAACACAAAGCAAGCCCGGGAAGATAGCGGCGGACAAGAGTACATCCATGAGAAGAAAAGCGTAGAACACTCCATCGACAACACAAACACTAGTTTAACCCCAGACATCTCGGTGAGTCTACTTGCTCTGAATTACAACATAGTGGAAGACATGAAGAAAAATCACAGAAACATCAGTTTGTTCAAGTTGGCTAAGATCCAGAGTCAGTGGGACGTCTTGCTATGCACACTAGGGCATAAATCAATGAACAATGCAACCTCTACTAGCAAGGGAGCAAGAACACCTCCCGGATCACTTCCAACTATGCTAAACACACTCTGGATGGAAGAAGCAAATTTCATTTCCTCTCCGTTCCTACTTTCATTTGAAGTCTTCAACTGTAATGTTCACAACTATTTGGTTGATTCTTGTGTGGAAGCCAACATCATGCCACTCTCCATTGCCAAAAATATCAATGCGCAATGGAGCAAGACATTTGTGCAGATCATCAAACTCGATCCAACATCCATACAACCATTGGTGAGCTTCAGGATGTAATCATTTGACTATATCATGACAGGCGAGTTCACCAGTGCGTAAAAATATTTGTTGTGGACATACCAAAAGCATATGGCTTACTACTCAGCAAAGACTGGTCCAACAAGCTGAACGAATACTTTGCTATAAACTAGTTGCACATGTGGCTTCCATACAAGGGAAAAGACAATCAAATTTGGGTGTTACCCATGAGATACATGAGATACATGAGGCATAATATCAGTCCCATCAATGGCGAGAAAGAACTATTGGCTTTCATAGAGCTCATGTTCAACAACTACCTCTTGTAAAAAACACGAGGTGTTATCCCACACGACCAACTCCAACCCCACCAGACACACAGTTGGGTCTCCTTCCTTACTCAACTAATGGAAATGAAACATGTATAGTGCATTGTAACATTAGTAGCAATTGAGTTTATTTGAACGTCTAATTTTCGGTGAAACCATAGCTCTCAGTAGGAGGCAATGGCAACATCAATCACAGTCGATCCAGAATAGGGTCGCAGTGCCTCGTTACCAAAAATTCAGGCTAAGTTCTCAATGCCCATCTCCTCCCCTGAAGCTTGTCTTGCCATCGAATCTGGCACAATTCATGCCTCTCCACACTACTATCTACTATACAACACTACCAAGCCCTGGTTGATGGACAAGCCTGGATCGGAACTGGGCATCGCATATAACCTATTTGATCCTGAGGAAGATCTCGTTTTTTTCATCGTAGTGCAGACTCTTGACGTCTCTAAGATCAGGGATTGTCATGGGAGTAACAAAAGGATGCTAGATTTGTACGTTTCTAGGGGGATCCAACAGAGCACCCCAGATTTGATATACCATGTAATTGTATGGGTTCCGATGAGGACAAACTACCCTCATTCAAGTAGCTTTGCAGTAGTAGGATCCCTGATAAGATCAGAGCTCAAGGGAATCGCTCAGATTCGAGGATCCCTACAGCTCATTGATAGGGAGATCTTGATGGGAACGCATGGCCCTCAGGGAACATGGAAGGCCTACCCCTCTCCAAATTATGCCATACCTTACAGATCTGGAAGGTGGCCCTAAAAAAAGGGCATTCTAACAGTATATTGGGCCAAGCACTGGCCAGATCCAGACAATCGCCAAGGCACTATCCCTGTAATCAATTGGCTTGACAGATCTTCAACAATCACTCTCTTTATGGCGCACTGGGCTCAACAGAAGAAGGTTGGGAATATTAATCTGGAAGCTTTGTCTATAGAACCAACTACAAATGGCCTTGTGGCTCCCCTTCTGAAGCAAAGAGAGTTGGTGGGTGAGCCTGAACAAGAGATAATAAGGCACAAACATATTCCCATTTACTGGGGTGCCTTTGGGCAGACAGAAAAGGCAGAACCAACAAATCGAGGCTTGGACAAGGTCGATCAACCATGTACGAAGACATATCTAACAAAAATATTTATCAGATTGATAGAAGGCAGACACTGCTTCATACAGATCAGAAAAGGGATGAGCATACAAGAGTTAAAAAAGGAGATCCAGATCAAACTGGGAACCCCAACAACATATCAAAATCTGATATATATAGGATTCAGCTTGCAGGACCAACATGCACTTCAGGACTATGGAGTCATTAAGGATTCAACTATCATTCTCAAGCTAAGACTGAGAGGAGGATGCAAGGGAGCCAGCTCAAAAACTTTAGGCTCCTTTCGTGATGCAGTCAAAGGAAAGGAACCATAGCAAAACAAACTAGCACCCACATCAGAGCTACCAGGCCCCTACATTGTGGAACAGGAGCCGGAATCACCAACACTTACAGTATCTCTGCCGAAGGTAACAGATCTATACACAGATTTAGCCCATAACACTATTATATGTAGATTTAATGGTTTTTGGCCAAAATTGGATGCACTGCATCAATGGATCTTCTCATCATGGTCACCTAACTGTCAAATTTATCTATGCCATAAGGGGTTTTTCATATTTATATTTAGCACAGAACAAGAACGAGATATCATCATCAATCAGGGGTCTTGGTTTTGGGGGAATGTCGGCCTCTTCATCACCCCCTGGTTCTCGGACTTCGATGTCAATACCATGGTAGTTTCAACAATGCCAGTTTGGATAAGGTTGCATAACCTCACCCTACATTTTTGGCATAAAAAAGTTTTAATATCCATTGGGAACTCCTTGGGGAAGTTCCTTAAATCAGATGAAGACAGAGCTATTCGAGGAATTTTTACACATGCCAGTATATGTGTAGAAGTGGACCTGAGTCAAGGACTACCAGATCACATCACATTGAATTTTAATAATTCACTGTGGACACAACCGCTTGACTATGAGAACACAAAATTCAGATGTTGCGGATGCCTGCAAACAGGGAACCTACAATTCGCTTGTCCACTAGCCATAAATGTGCCTAAAGGGAATAAGAAATAATAGAAAAAAACCAAAGGTTGGCAGCATACCGAACTGTTGGAAGAGGAGGAATTGATGACAGAACCTATAGGCATGCAAATGAGACAGGACAACATACAGGAAGATAATACTCGAGGGCCTAACCTAGGGAAAAATAATATGAAATAGCAACAGGCATTACAACTAGAAGTAAGTGGCACCAAACGAGCACATGGCTCCAAAGGGCTGGAATCTGACAAAGAACAATCAATGAATACAATGGAAAACCAGCTTGCCATCATTTCTCCCACTCCCAACACTGGAGGTTAGCGAAGAGTGGAGAAGAAGAAGGGTAGGAAAGCATAGCCCAATTGGATAAATTCTTCTTTTCTTGTTTTTATAATTCTTTTTGTTTCCAGATTTTCAGGAACAACTGTTCTACATATGCTTTAAGCATATACAAAATGTAATTTTCTTCATATGAATAAAATTACGAGCTTTTTCTACAGGAAAAAAAACATTAGTAGCAATAGTAGTAGTGTTATAAGTAGTAGTATTGTAAGCACGTGGAACGGTCCATGTATAGACGAGTTCTGGACCATGTATTTCGACAGATCAAAGACACAGAATGGCTCAGGAGGTGGGTGTGTTTTGATTGACCCAAATAACATGAAACATTTGATTTCAAGCCGCTTGGAGTTCGAGTGCACAAAAAACATTTCTGAATATGAAGAACTCGTGTTGGGCTTGGAGAAATCCATTAGCCTCAACATGGTCATGCTCAAAGTGGTAGGTGATTCAGAAATAGTGGTACGAAAGGTACATAACACCATTCATTGTTTATCGCGTAATCTCAAAAGTTACCAACAAGAGGTATGGTGATTGATTTCTAACTTCCGAGCATTTAATATCACTATTGTACCAAGAACGCGTAATGTAGCTCCCAATTCTTTGGCAAGTGTAACTTCTAGAATGTCACCGCTTAGGGATAGATTTACTGTTGAGATTTTGTATAGAACATCTATCTCGGATAACATAACTAATTTACATGTGTTTGATGATGATCAACAGATACTAAATTTCATGGCTAATGCTAATATCTTCAAGGGTGCAGTGATATATGAAGACGACCACAAGCGATATTTGCAAGCTGGGATGGAGATTAAGAATGACCACCTTAGGTGTGGTATGTTTGGAAAAATTCTATGACTTGCAAGAACACTTTCAAGGGCCAAGGAAAAACAAAACCCATAGCTCTACCATGATGCACGAACTAATTAACTTGGGGACAAAAATTTTGGGTGTGGAGCTTGATTATCTTCTTTATTTAGAGGTATCATCACATTAGACCCCAATTCGTAATGTGGCAGCAATGCCACCCATAAATGTGCACTGATAGGGGGTCCAGGGGGGAAACGATGATTATCTGGTGGCCCCCGGTGGGGGATCAGGGGTAGCGCCCCTAAATCTAAAAATAGATGTAAAATTTCCATGTAAAATGTTGTAATTTCATAGTCAATCTGGGTTGTTTATTAGGCAGAGATCTGACGGTATAAGTTATGTTTAATTTAGGGTTTTTTCCCTAGAAGGAAACCCCTTGATATATATGAGGGAATTGTATTTCGTTTATATGGATCTGTATTCCGAGTAATAAAGAGAGAGTAGATTGTGTGAGAGCAATGGGGGAATTACAACGGATCTGTTGTATCCCTTCAGTTTCTTGGATAATATAAAAGGAAGGACTGGTTGTTTCTCCATGGACGTAGCCCAAATTGGGTGAACCATGTATATCTGTGTCTCTCTTGTTTTATGTGTTTTCTATGTTTATGTTTCTGCAATATATTTTATGTGTTCCATTACTCTGTAATATATAATTTACTAACAACTCGTATCAGAGCCGAAGGTCTATTTGGTTGATAAACACGCAGGAGAGAAGGGTTCTTGGTTCGAGTGGGAGCAATGGTGGAAGATGGTAGGTTTAGGGTCGAAAATTTTAATGGCCAAAACTACTAGCTGTGGAAGATGCAAATGGTAGCTTATTTGTACCAGAAAGATATGTAGCTACTATTAAGCGGGAAGGCAAAGAAGCTGACGAGTATGACAGACATAGAATGGGATATTCTCGACAGAAAGGCACTTGGAACAATACGACTGTGCCTAGCATCATCGGTAGCCTTTAATATTTCAAAGGAAACGATAAAAAAGGGTTTAATGTTGGCATTAGCCAAACTATATGAAAAACCCTTGACCTCAAATAAGTTATTTCTTAGGAAGCTTTTATTAACATGAAGATGTCAGAAGGTGGATCTGTTGCTGATCATTTAAATGAATTTAATATAGTTACCAATCAGTTAAGTTATGTAGGGGTAACTTTTGATGATGAAGTTAGGACTTTATTATTTCTATGCTCATTGTCAGAAAGTTGGAATAGTTTAGTTATGGCCATTAGTAACTCTATCTCTAGATCTAGTAATTTAAAGTTTGATTATGTTGTCAGTGCAATCCTTATCGAGGAAATGCGACGAAAAAGCTCTGGTGAGACATCAAGTAATGCTCTGACTGCAGAGACCAGGGGAAGAAAAATGGAAAGAGGAAAGAGCCTAGCATATTGCAGTAAGTCAAGGAAAGGCAGATCCAAGTCTAGATTGGGGATAGTGTGCTGGAAATGCAAGAAGAAAGGACACCTGAAGAAAGACTGCAAGTCTTAGAAGGGAAAAGAAAGAGATACACAACAAGAAAACAATCATGAAGCAAATGTGACAGGTGATGTGTTACGATATGCTTTGATTCTTTCATTAGAAAATATTATTGATGCCTGGGTGGTAGATTCAGGGGCCTCATATGATGCCACACCTAATAGGAAACATTTTCATGATTATATTCAAGGATATTTTGGACAGGCTCGATTGGGTGATGATAAGACCTATAAAATTATTGGAATGGGTACAATTTTCATAAAACAACAGAATGGAAATCAATGTTTGTTGAAGGAGGTAAGGCATGTTATAGATCTGAAGAAAAATCTAATTTCAACAGGGAAGTTAAGAGGTGAAGGTTGTGTAATTACTTTTACACATAAAACCTGGAAGGTCACTAAAGGATCCCTCTTAATAGAAAAAGGAGAAAGGTTGGTATATTGTATTTATGCAATGGTATTTCTAATCCTGTTAATGCTTTAACCTCTATAGGAGAAGATACAACATTTGGGCATCATAGGCTTGGGCAGATGACTGAGAACGAGATGCATATTCTTCACTCAAGAATTTGTTGCCAAGTTTGAAGCATGTTGACTTAAAATTCTCTGAGAATTGTGTTTATGGAAAACATAAGAGAGTTAGATTCCTCAGAGTTGGGAAAGAAAAGAAGAGTGAAAAAGTAGAGCTTGTGCATACAGATGTATGGGAACTTGCTCAGATATCATCTCTTTGTGGCTCTCGTTATTATTTTACTTTCATTGATGATGCAACCTAAAAAACCTAGATTTATTGTATTCGAAATAAATATGATGTATTTGATACTTTCAAGAAATGGAAAGATTTAGACATAAATGAGACAGGAAAAAGGTTGAAGTGTCCCAGATCAGACAATGGAGGTGAATATTGCAGTAAAGAGTTTGATAGGTACTATTTAGAGAATGGCATTCGTAGAGAGAAGACAGTTCCAGGAACACCACAAGAAAATGATGTGTTAGAAAGGACAAACAAGACAATCATGGAGAGTGCAAGGTGCACGAGATTGCATGTAGGATTGCCTTTACAATTTTGGGCAGATGTTGTAGATACTGTTGTTTATCTAATAAATAAAGGGCCTTCAATTTCCTTGGATGGTGGTATTCCAAAGGAGGCGTGGACAAGCAAAAAGGTAAACTACTCATTTTTTAAAGAATTTTGGTTGTGAAGCCTTTGTCCACATTAATAAAGAAAATAGAACAATTCTTGAGGCAAAATCAAAGAAATGTACCTTTATTGGACATGGTGTTAAGGATTTTGGTTATCGCTTTTATGATTATGAAAATCACAAAATCATTAGGAACAAAGATGTCATATTCAATGAAAAGGTTTTCTATAAGGATCAGATGGAGGAAAAGAAATAGGAAAAAGAAAACAGAGAATATATAGTGCTTGATGAGATCACAAAAAAAGTGAAGGTGCCTGAAAATCATAATGATCAATAGCCAGAACAGAAACAACAAACACAACAACAAAAATCACCTCAAACACCTGAAAGTGGTGTTAGAAGATCTACCAGAACAAGTAGACCCCCTAAACAATACTCTCCTTCATTATATTATGTCTTGTTGACTGATTCTCATGAACTAGAATGTTATGAAGAAGCAGTGCAGGTAGAAACAAGGAAGAAGTGGGAATAGGCCATGAAAGAAGAGATGGACTCCTTATCACATAACCAGACTCAGGACTTAATCAGGTTGCCTGCAGGTAAAAAGACATTGCAGAATAAATGGGTTTACAGGTTGAAGGAAGAAGATGGAGGTAGAAAAAGGTACAAAGCTAGACTTGTGGTGAAGGGATTTGGACAAAAAAAGGGTATGGACTTTGACGATATATTTTCTCCTGTTGTTAAAATGACTTTAATCAGAACCATTTTAAGTCTAGTAGCAGTTGAATATTTGCATCTTGAGCAGTTAGATGTAAAGACAACCTTTCTCCATGGGGATTTGGAGGAAGAGATATATATACAGTAGCCACAAGGATATCAAGTAAAAGGAAAGAAGAAACTAGTGTGCAAGTTGAAGAAGAGCTTGTATGGCTTAAAACAAGCTCCAAGGTAGTGATATATAAAATTTGACAGGTTTATGTATGAACAAGGTTATACTAGATGTCACTTTGATCATTGTGTTTATCTGAAAAGGAAAAATGATGGAAGCTATATTATAATGTTATTGTATGTAGATGACATGCTTGTTGCAGGTTCTAACATGCAGGAAATAAATGTGCTCAAAAGAAAATTGGTGAACTCTTTTGCAATGAAGGATTTGGGTGCTGCAAAACAAATCACTGGTATGAGAATAACTAGAGACGGGAAGAATAAAAAATTAACATTGTCTCAGAGTGAGTACATAGAAAAGGCATTGAAAATATTTAATATGCAGAATGCAAAACTAGTTAGCCTACATTCTTCATCTCTGCCAGATTCCGTGAACCACTCCGCCACCCCCTCTTGCTTTTCATCTCAGTCAGATCTCAGGAATGTTTACGCTGATAGGGTCATCGACCTTCCTCATGGTTCATCCACACTGGAGCACTCCCATCGTCACGGTCATAAGCCTTGTCCTACCTATCCTTTGAATCCCTCCTTCGTTGATCCCTCTTCTTCGAGTCTTCCAACCCTATACTCTCCCATCCATATTAACTCGTATAATATTTGTGGTAATGTTGATAACATGCATCATATTTGTTGCAATATTGAAATATGTAATAATAATAATAATAATAAAATCTTATTTTTTAAATAGGAGTATAGAATTTGATAATATTAATTATAATAGTAATAATGATAACACCTTTAACTCTATGGACATTAGTACAAAAAATAATATAAAGAGTGATATTACTGATAGTAGATCAAGTAATAGTAAAGGATTTATTACATCTATTTATAATAAAAATAATAAGAGAGGACTTAAATATAGTAATAATGATAATGGTGATGAAGGTAATAATAAAATAAAATATTAATAATGTCTATCCTAGTAATAACAATATTAATCATCCTAATAATAAAGTTGTTAATTTATTGAGTTTTTCTTTTGCCCCTCCGGTCTTCAGGATTTTAGTGAAGGGATTAAATTTTTCCCTTTCTTCCAAGAAATTTTTGGTGGCAGATATCATTTGTGATGTCGAATATGGGGTAAAGGGCTTAGAGGAAAATATCAAAGATACTATTTGAAAAGACTGCATTGTTATCCTTAGGAAAGCAAATCACCCTAACCATAACATCTGTAAGGATGAGTTCAAAGCCCTAAAATCCTTGAATAGGAACCCATATATTGTCGTTTTAAAAGTACACAAAGGTGGCGTTGTTGTCATCCTTGATAAGGAAGATTATTGTAAGAAGATGCTGGATCACCCGATCAACAGTGGTAGCTATAGAAAAATTGACAAGAATCCCTTCAAAAATAATTCTAGGACGATTTCTATTGCTATTAAATCCAGTAGCACTATTGGCTCCTTTAGGCAGAAGCTTATTGAGAGTAACCCTATCACTCCCAAGCTATGGGCTCCCTAAAATTCACAAAGAAGGGGTCCCCCTTAGACCCATTGGCAATACCATTGGTGGGCCTACCTATCTTTTAGCTAAATATTTAGCCACGAAGCTTAAGCCCCTGGTGGGTCAGACGAAGTCCTTTATGAAAAAATTTGCATCATTTGTTAGTGAATTACAGGATATGATTTCTGATCCGAGAGATAGTCTTTTCATTTCTGATGTTGTTTACTTGTACATTAACATCCCCGTCAAGGAAGCCCTTGATGTCATATTTCGCCTTATTGATCCCAACACTGCTAGAATTGTTGAGATTTGCGTCACTTGTAATTTTTTCTATTTTGAAGGTGAGTTCTATGAACAAACCTATGGGGTGGCCATGGGTTCACCCCTGTCCCCTATTGTTGCAAACCTGTTCATGGAATACTTTGAATCCAAAGCCTTATCCTTAGCTGCTTTTAAACCTAAGCTTTGGAAAAGTTTTGTTGATGACACTTGCTCCATATGGCAACACATGACTGATAAGTTAGATACCTTTTTTTAGCATCTTAACAATCAATCTAACTCCATAAAGTTCACCACGGAGCGAGAAGTTGATGGTTGCCTTCCTTTCCTTGATGTCCTCCTTTCAAGAAAAGCTGATGGATATTTCTCCCATCAGGTGTATTAAAAAAGACTCATACTGAGCAATATCTTCATTTGAATTCCCATCATTTTCCATCTCAGAAGATAGGTGTTCTCAGCACATTAGCCACTCGTGATTTAATGATTTCAGATGAAGACAACCTTTCTAAAGAAAAGTCCCATCTCCTTAATGTCTTTGTCCAGAATGGTTATAGTAGGCGGTAGGGTGTTAAAGCTTTCCTCAAAGCTAGTAGGGGTCCTAAGGTTAAGATTGACAGAATTGATTGTTGTTCAGGAGTTCTCCTCCCCTTCATCAAAGGGACGGCAGACAAGAATGTGAGAGCCTTCAATACCATTAGAAGATCCCTAAATTCTGTTAAAGACCAAGTTAATCCTATGGATTTGAAAGGTGTTTATGTAATCGCATGTTCGTGTGGGACCTCATACGTTGGTGAAACGGCTTGGTCTATTAACCAAAGGATTAAAGAAAACGCTACTGATATCAAGCACGAGAGGACTAGATCTTCTACTTTGACGGAACATGCAACAAAGATCAAATATCATATATGCATTGAAGAGGCTAAGGTCGTCGCAAATATTTCTCATTTTTATCACCGTAAGTTTAGGGAAGCCATTGAAATTGAAAGGTCTTCTAACAATATTAATAGGGATGATGGCTGGAAAATTAGTAGCTGTTGGATTCCCGACCTCTCTTCTTAGTTTTTTCTCCTCTTTGTCTGAGCTTATTGATCCCCTTTCCTATTAGTTTTATGTAATTCTCCCCCCTTTTATTCTTCCTTATTAATTTTCATTAAAGAGGATTACCCTCTCTTTTTATTTGTTTTATTAATTTTTATTAGTAGTATTATTTTTGTATTCATTATAGGTATTTTTGTTTATTACTATTATTAGTTTCATTATTATCAATTTTTGTTTTATTCACTTTTATATTTATTTTTTTATTTTATATTGTTTATCTATTTATTTATTTCATTCATTTATTTTATTTTTCTTTTATATATATTATATATATATAATTATATATATATATATATTAGTATTTGTATTATATTATTATTCATTATTTATTATATTACTACTACTTTTTCTAATTTCGATGAAATTATTATTTATGATTCATTATCATTGTTATATTTTTTAATTACTATTTTCCAAGTCCGATAATAATTAAATAATATAATAAAGTAAATAAATAAGGAATGAATAATTAATTAAATAAACAAATATTTACTAATTATTAATTATTAATTATTTAAATAATTCCCTCCCCTAGTCCAATATAGCCACTTAGTTTATGATAATAATAATAATTTATAAATAAATAAATAAACAATTTAATTTCCCTCCCTAGTCAAATATAGCCGTTTTACTCTAGTCGTTAAGTTGACCTTTCTTCCTATTTATTCTTCTTCGAGATCTGTCTCTTCATCTTGTCCTGAAGATGAACCACATTGGCTGGTTCGAAATGCGTCGACCAATTATTTTCAATGTGAGTTTTCCAAAAATCTTCATATATTAACTTGTATACCTTTGGCTAGCCATTTCAAACTAAATAAGGAGGTGTGTCCCAATACTCAAGAATAAATGACTTATATGTCTAAAGTTCCATATGCATGAGTAGTTGGAAGCTTAATGTATGTAATGGTTTGCACAAGGCCTGATATTGCACATGCAATGGGAGTTGTAAGCAGGTACATGAACAATCCAGGAAAAGAACATTGGATGGCAGTGAACTGGATTCTTAGGTATTTGAGAGGTACCACAAATCAAGCATTATGATTTGGTGGTTCAAACATTGATCTACATGGATATGTTTATGTAGATATGGTTGGTGATAGAGATAACAGGAGGAGCACAACAGGGTATGTGTTTACTCTAGGTGGAACAACTATCAGTTGGGTTTCAAAACTGCAAAGTGTTGCTACACTCTCAAAAATGGAAGCAGAGTATGTTGCTTCTACAAAGGTTAGTAAATAAATGATTTGGTTACGAATGTTTCTAAATGAATTGGGTAAGAAGAAGGAGTTGGGCAGGTTATACAGTGATAGTAAGAGTGCCATACATCTTGAAAAGAACCCTACATTTGATTCCAAACTAAACATACACAGCTCAAGTACCATTTCATATGGGCAGTTTTGGAAGATGGACAGTTGAAGCTGGAAAAGATACACACTAGCTAGAATCCTGCAGATATGTTAACAAAAGTTGTAACCAGGGAGAAAATGAGATTCTGCTAAGTTTCAATTGGTCTTCAAGTATGATGAAGAAGATGAGAAACAACCAGGTCCAAAGTGGAGCCATTGTCCAACAAATGAAGCAGCGGTGAAGTTGCGATAATTAGTCTCCAAGTGGGAGATTGTTGGGTGTGGAGCCTAATTATCTTCTTTATTCAGAGGTATCATCACATTATATGCTAGTTCGTAATGTGGCAACAATGTCGCCCATTAATGTGCACTGCTAGGGGGGTCCAGGGGTGGGTGACAACTATTATATGGAGCCCCCCCCCTCCCCCCCCACGGCAGATCGAGGGCAGCGCCCCCGAAGCTAAAAATAGATATAAAATTGCCTTGTAAAATGTTGTAATTTTGTAGTCAATCTGGGCCATTCATTAGGCAGATATTGAAGGTAGAAGTTATGTTTAATTTAGGATTTTTTGCCCTAGAAGGAAACCCCTCACTATATATGAGGGAATTGTATTTCATCTATATAGATCTGTATATTGAGTAAGAAAGAGAGAGGATATTGTGTGAGAGAAAAAAGTGAATTACAACAGATTTGCGGTCGGTTGTATCTATTCAGTTTGCTAGATAATATAAATGGAAGGACTGGTTGTTTCTCCATGGACGTAGCCCAAATTGGGTGAACTACGTATATCTATGTCTCTCGTGTTTTATGTGTTTTCTGTGTTTATATTTCTGCAATACATTTTATGTGTTCCATTGCTCTGTAATAAATAATTTACTAACACGAACAGATCTAAAGTTTATCAATCTCAGTACGTGTTGCACACAACAGGAGTGACAAGCCTTTGTTATCGAGATGTGTTTGCATGGACTTATGATGATATGAAAACTTACGACACAAGAATGATCCAACACATAATTTCGATCAAAGGGGTCAGGCCATATTAATAGAAGGTGAGGAAAGTACATCTGTCACTTGAACCCCTCATACAGAAAGAGATCACTAAGTGGTTGGATGCATGTACCATATACAGAGTTTATCGTTCTACTTGGGTTTCAAACCTTGTTCCTGTACGTAAGAAGTCTGGGGAAATTCGCTTGTGTGTTGATTTCCAGAACTTGAACCACACCTCAGACAAAGACAACTACACTATGCTATCTATGGAGCACATTCTACAAACAATATCTATGGCACAAATTTTTTCCTTACTTGATTGGTTTTCAAGATATAATCAGGTCTTGGTAGCGGAACCTGATAGACTCAAAACTACCTTTCGTACCGAGTGGGGTACGTTCGCATACAGATAGATGCCATTTGGGCTCGTGAATGCATGCGCAACCTTTCAATGCACCATTGACATTGCATTATGGAGACTCATCAGACAAAGCATAGTGGTGTACCTCGATGATGTGACTATGTTTTCAAGAAAATGGGAGACCACATATGCCATGTGAATAAAAATTTTGAGCGATGTTGAAAATATGGGATTTCCTTGAATCCCAAAAATAACATATTTGCAGTTTCTGAGTGGGACCTCCTTGGACACATCGTTTCCAAAAGCGAGATCGTGGTTCATCCAAACTGGGTCCATACTATTACACAGATCCCTCACCTAGCCAACAAGAATGAAATGTAGTCCTTCTTAGGAAACATAAACTTCCTCTGGAATTTCTAATGGCAGAAGCGTCCTCAGACACGTAATTTTATTAATCAGAAAAAATAAAATTACATAATTGATTTTGCAAGATTTTACACCCGAACAAGCAAACACCCTCGCAATGAGCTATTTATAAGCTCCATGTCCTAACTACCTCTAATTATGGATCACTTATTAAATAGCAAGTGTCTATTTACATTAAATGCTATTCAAACCAACTAGCTAACTAATCTCCTAAAATAGAGCCTAAGATACGACACATTTGGAGAGTCATATCTTGTTACAACAATATACTAATTCTAATTTTCTCTAAAATAATTAATCATTCTAGAATAATAATTATTAATTTAATTTCTTAAATTAATAATTATTTTATTTCAATTTTATAACCTATGATAATAAATTATTTTTGGATCATCTAACAATTTCATCTTAGACTATGTGAGATTGTAAAACCAATGCAAGCCGTGATCAAGAAGGATGCGTTTACAACTGGGGCAAGAGGGAAAAGTATGCATTCACCCATATCAAGTAGGATATTGCAGAAGCACCTGCACTCTACAACGCGGATTTCAAAAAATAATTCCTACTATACACCTTCGCCTCTAACAACTCATTCATTGCAGTACTCACTCAGAAGGATGAAATGAACGATGAATGTCCCATCTCCTTCATGAGTGCAAGCATGTAGGGACATGAACTCAACTACCTTGCTGTTGACAAACAAGCATATGTGGTATATAACGAGGTGAAACACTTTAGACCCTGTTGAAGAACCATTTCATAGTTTATGTGCCTCACCCAGCAGTCCGCTCACTACTAGTACAACAAGAGCTGGGTGAATGATGTGTGAACTGGATGACATGCTTGCAAGAGTATGATACTGAAATCAAGCGAGTTCACAGTATCAAGGTTCATGGTCTTTACAAACTGGTAGTTGAGGTAGTACGTGCACAGGAGGAAGAAGAAGAGCTTGTCAGCTGAGAGCAGGAAATTGAAATGCACGATGTAGTGCAAGAAACACCCACTGTAAACTGAAACCCTTGGTACGGAGATGTGCACTAGTACCTTGAGCACGAAACCATACCCTCTCACTTTTCCATCAGATAGAAGAGGGAATTGCATTTCAAAGCTTTAGCTTATCATTTGGCGCATGAAGTTCATTACAAAAATCACAGTAATGGAATCTTGCTCAGGTTCTTGGAAGCACATGAATCAGAGAAGGCTTCACTTCGCGGGAAATACCATTGCACACAAAGTTACGCGAGCTAGTTTCTAAGGCGTGGATCTCTCTTTTCTATCTTTTTGTGAGCTGGTTTCATAACATTTGGTATCAGAGCTTTGGATTCTAGGGTTTCGCTGCTCCAAACAGGTCACCGTGGAATTTTCGCTATAACTGTTTTTCTGTGACGTTTTAGAATTCGCAAACAAAACCCATTTGAGAAGAATTGGCGCTGAACTTTGGGTCCGAATTTCAGAGCTTTTCATGGAACATTTTCGGAGATATGATCTGAGGAAGTTGGCCTTTTTGCAGACTCCTGAATTACACTCAAAACAGGTGACCTGGGGAAAATCGTCATAACTTTCTTTCTGAGTATCGGATTGAAATTTCGTAAGAATATACAGAAAGAGGACGGACTGTAGTTTTCATTTATATATTTTTTAGAGTCAAAGGTCGAAACAGTGACTCGTGGCACTAGTGTAACCCGTATACTACTAGTGTAACCCCTTATTGTTATTAGTACAACCCACTTATTATATTGATGTACCCATGCAATGCCCATATTGTTACTATTGTGCCCCATAGAAGCCCACTATTGT